>QANU01001174.1:144591-235159 GCA_003254905.1 Nissolia schottii
GTTCTCACCCCCACTTCGTTATGATTCTAGGCAGGAACTTGTGACACGCTGCGAGGATCAGAGCATACCTTGGAACGAGGACAATAACTTCTACTGTAGCAGAAGCCCCTGAGCCGAGGCATCGCGGAGGAGCAACCAGTGCTACCGATCAACTGGCAAGCAAGGTAGGGATTCGTGATGAGTAATGTGTGACAGTCACACGATCTAGTCAGGTCGTTGGCGACTAAGTGTGATAAATGTAAAGTATATTATTATTTAATTGTGCGGTTGTATTATGGACCAATTGATTGTATATATATGTATGGTATAAAATATTCTGGAGACCTATTTCTTAGAATGGCAACACTTAAGTCTGATAAGACTCTATCGCTTGTATTCATATATAATTCATTGACGTGTATGGCTCTAAATTTGTAAACTAGTGAGGATGTGAGAAAAATTTCAAAACGGTCTGTATTTTCGAGTAAGAAATATTTTCCAAGCTAAAAGTAGGGGCTAAAAGTAACCTCAGCCAAGCATATAACAACCCTATAATCAGTGTTACGATTAGAGCGTAAGCTGGAAATAGGGGTGTTACAGGATCACTTTTGCTCCCTTCCTTCCTCTGTCATTTCACACATTCTTCATATCCGCGAGTGTCATTGTGGCCTTACCCTGGGAACAAAACCACCATCACAGTCATCGCTACTCTCAATGGCACCGTCCTTTGTCATGGCAACCACGAATGTAGATTTCAAATTTGTATGTTGTTTAATATGAACTAATTGTTGATGATGATGAATATTTTTTTCCCAAAGTGACCAAAAAAATATTTTTTCCTCTCAAAGTAAAATTCACTTCATTGTTAATTTTGAGGTTGGAATTGGGGTGGTGTTTAGGTTGTGGGAGGAAGAAGAGGTAGGATGTTGGTGGTGGGTGTCGCTAGAGTTTGCTGGGTGTAGTAGTGGTGGTCGGGGTGGTGTGTTTGGTGATAATAGTAGTGTGAATAGGCTGATGGTCGTGTGAGTGAGGTCAAAGTAGGGGTAGGTGTATGTGATGATAATGGAAATAGGGTGTGGGTGGTGGTGGTAGACTACAGGGACTAATTAGTCCCCAGACTTTTTTTGACCAGGTTAGTCTTTGGACTTTACACCATCAAAACAACGTCGTTTTGGGGCTGACTAGGAGTGAGGAGATAGAATTTAACAACCCATAATTTTTAGAAAACAAAAAAGAGGACATGTGTTGTAGCACGCCCTAAGAGCTACAGCGACACGACGAAAAAAGGCGCTGTAACGACACAAAAGTGAAATCCTACTTCGGAAAATGTGTTTAGAGAGGGTCTTGAGTTCTCCTTATAAATAGAAGTCCCCCTTATTGTTTTTACTTGCTAATTCACTTAGAAGGCTTTGAAGGTTGTGTTTTGAACGCGAACTTTCTTTCAAAGCTCTAGTTATATTTTATTCTTTCTCCCTTTTCTTCTTTTGTCCATGGGAAAGTACGTAGTGCCTCTATATAAGGTGTTAGGAACTCCGAATGTCTGTGCTCCTCAATAGTCAGTCATTTCTAGGTGGGTGACTTTCTTTACGGTCTATTTTTAGACCATGTATTTATTTTAAGAAACATTTTATTATGCATGTTTTTATGTAATCCTAGCAGGTGAAACTTAATATTTTCTTTTAATGTTTATGAAATTAGTTATTTATTTAAGAATTTTCTTATTTATGAAAGTAGTTATTTAATGAAACTATTTATGAAAATAATTATAAAGTTATTTTATAAAGTCGTGAAAATTATTTTAGAACTACATAGGACCATATATCTTTATGCATTGAATGTCCCGTTGCATGTGTTTGAATTATTTATGAACAAGTTAGCTATCAATTAATGTGTTTATGTCGTAATGTTTATGTTATTTCATGATATGTTATCTAAATTATTTTCAAGGGAGTAGATCTAAGATATAACTGTAAGTCGGAGACAACCTACGTTGATCCTGGTATACATTGTATGATCGTAACATAGAATAAAATTCTTGTAGAATTAGGAAAAGACCGTGAGGCCCAGACGTAGGCAGCTTGTAAGGTTTAGTGTCATGTATCAATTTATAGGTTTATTTGTAGCTCAGTAAGAAAAGGTTTAAGGGATCTAAACACTTTTCTTTATTTTAATTTAATATCTATCAAATTTATAATTAAATCGCTGCAATTGAAATGCAAAAATGTATTTGTACCTTTATAAAAGTACTGGTATAAATTTTTTTTTAGAAAGATTAGTACTGAAATATTTTTTTCATTTAAAAATATTAGGAAGTTAAGTAGTATTTTTTAAAATTAAGTTTGATACATGAGATAAGGTATTTTACATTACCGATCAATATTATACTATAATATTTTATTTTATAGAAAATGAATCCTCAAATGTCATTTTATCACATGACAATAACATATTTAACCTTTACTATCAATTAAGAAAGTGAGACATGTGTATGATGACATAAGCAATTAAAAAATTAATAGTGAAAAATTAAACATTATCTTATTATATTTTTTATTAATATGAAAATACATAATTAAATATTTGTGAAAAAAATATTTACACATACATTAAATTAAAAATTAAATCTAGTTTTTAAATAGTAAAACTGTGATAGTTTTTTTTACCTTGCACCAATATTAAGAATCATGAATATGGCTCCTCTAAAGTGCAACTTGCACTTTAGAGGACAAAGTACATACATGGATGCTAGTGATTAGTTATCAAAGAGTAGTGACAAATTTTTTGGAATTAAAATTGTTTAAAAAATAATTATGTACCTTTATCATCACTATTAATTACATTTTAACCTTTAAAGGACCTCAATCTCAAACTTACTACTTGTGGAACCAATTAATTCAACACAGGACACACATTTTTACCTTACCGGATCTCGGACTTCAGGCCCTTTACATTCGTAGAGGTAAGTGGAGATTACTGTAATTTAGCCTAAACAAACTACGAAGACAACATACATGACAAATACGCACAACACCGCTAGCATAAACGTGTGCACCTCCAAATGTTGATTTATACGAGGAAAAGTCTAATTTGATATATGTTGAATCACATAAGCTAATTTGGTCCTAATGTGTGGTTTAAATAAGCAATATGTTTAATTACACTTCTTAAAATGCAATTAAATGCATAATATGTTTAATTACACTTTTAAAAATACATTTAATTACATTTATGAAGTGTGACTAAACATGAAATGATTAACTTAGCTCACGGTTGTAAATGACAGAGCCTAACCTTACTTTTTTTGTTAAGGGCTAAATTATTCTATAAGTGATTTGAAAAATACCAAATTGGACCTTTACTCTTTATATGAGAGATACCAAGAAACGTTTATTTCCACAAACAAGGTAACTTTTCAAGTTGAGACAGGAATTAATGTCAACATAAGCAATTTAAACCGCACCCAAAATCATCAGACTAGAACCTTTTGGGTGGAAAAACTCAATTGTAGTAGCGTGAACCAGTATCATAGACACGGCCACCTGGAAATGTGCCTCTGGGCTCAAATGCTTGATCTCTTCCACCACCAAGAAACCGACTCCGCTCTCCATAAGGATCAAAGCGGTTGGCAGAATAGCCGTGCCGTACTTCTCCACCAGTTGCTGAAGCATTAACAGTGCTGAAACCATGAGGGTATTTGGGTCTCATGCCACTGCTGGGGTATGGATCCCTTATGGTCTGTTGGTACTGCTGTTGTCTTTCATGTGATTCCCTTTGAAGAAAGTCAGCTCTGCGACTGGCATGCCGTGCCCGGAGTGCTGCCAGTTTTTCTTCATATTGAGTATTGATTGCATTTATTTTCTGGAAACGAAAAATACATGGAGCTTTGTTTAGGCTCAATGGAATTGAGAAATATGGTTTTAGATAACATCTGAAAATATCTCTAGAATTCAACATTCAACATAAATAACATTTCAGTCACGTCATCCCCCGCATGTCTTCAATATCCAGGCTCAAAACAAGATGGCATAGATTCAATTAGCAACAGAAGGCAAAAAAAGGTGCAGGTGGAAGCACTAGACTTAGAGCTGACAATGAGTTGATGGATGAACCTAACTGGGATAAAAAAGCGCCATGCATGCAGATTCATACACCCTAGAGTTGTCAGCGTCGGTCAAGTTCGTCCCAAATTTATGGAAATAGTCATATTAGTCCCTAAAGTTGTCAAAGTCAATCAAGTTAATCCTTGGAAGGGACTAATTTGTCTGATGTCGAAGGATTAACCTAGCAGGCTTTTGACAACTTTAGGAATTAATATGACCATTTCCATGACCTAGAAACGAACTTAACCAATGTTGATAACTCCAAGAACGAATTTAAAAGTTCACTCAAAAATAATTTGAAAGTGTAAGACAACTAAAACAGTCTCAAGGTGCAACAGTACTCAAAAGTTAGTTCATACTTTAAAAGATGCAAAAGTCAGTACAAAAGTTAGAAATCCAGTGTTTGCATAATAGCTCTAAGTTTAGGGTACTATATGTCATAGTAACAGACTGCCAAAGCCATGCAAAACTAGCCATTACAAACAATGTTTTCATTCTGGAAGTTTTTTAATAAAAAGGCCCTTATAGCAAATTGCAACCAATGCATTGATAAGCTTGCACTAATGCAGTTCAATCCATGCCAACGGACAATTTTCTGCATGAGGGTTTGTATCTGATACTACTGAGCATCTACATCAACATATATCCTTAATTAGCCTCACTTTATTTTAATAAATCCCAAAAAGCACTGATAGGGTCCCTATATATAAACCAAGGGTGAAAAATGTTTACACTAGGAGAAATAGGCCAAAGTCAGCTGAATTAAATAAGGAAAGAGAAGATTTACAAAGGGGGAATGAACTAAATAAGGAATAGGAGGATTTGCAGGGAAGAATTGTTGAGAATTACAATAGGGATGAAACAGAGGAATTATATGGAGAGATTGCAATGAATGACAGCAATAACAACAGTGATTGAGAGAGAAGATTCTGATTCCACAGAGGGGAGCAATTACAGGCTATGATGGTGGATTGGGTTCTGCAGGGCCTATTTTATGGGGTGTGAGAGGAGAGTGAGGCAGGCTATTGTTAGCTGGGACTTTTAGGAGGGTGTTGGGTCTCTATACTACTCAGCTTATCTTTTCTCATTGGATTTTCTCTGTTATTCCATAAAACAGCAGACAATTCTCATTGTATTGGTCTCTGACACATCAATAAAAGTATCATTTTCTGTATTTCTTTGGTTCGATTTCTTGTTCTTATCATATACACAAGTGGAACCCTATTCCTAAAAGAGAAGCATACCCAGCTTTAATTTTACAGAAGAATTGAGACTACAGGATAGAGAAGACACGTTTATCTTTTTTGTTTGGGTCATTACATTCTGGCTTCAATGAAAGAGACTCTCAATTTTTATAGAATTTATTGACTATAAAGTATCACAAAAACATCTGTAACAATTCCCTCTAACAAAGAAAGACCCTCCAAACCTCTCTGCCACAAGTTTTAAATATGAACATTAGGAATAAGTTTCACACCCTGGAATACTATTTGATAATATGTTATGTTGAAGATGAACATATCGTTATTTAATGTTGTTAATAATAATAATAATAATAATAATTTATTATCATTTGTTTATATAGACTTTATACTAATCTAAATACTCATGAAGCAGTTTAGACTCCAGATGGCTCATTATGTTTCTCCCCTGTGCAGTGTGTTAAAACCAAACAGGTCAGTTAACCTAGGGAAGTCTTCAATCCATCAACTGTGCTGCATATGATTATGGTTTAGATATCAAGAAAAAGAAAGAAAAAAAGCAAAGGTTGCAAATGTTGTTATCGCTTCACCCTAACCTCTCTGTGCCTGGCATGTTCTGCATCTTCAGCATCATTCAGTTCTTTGGCTAGTTTCATAATGTCATCATGAAAATTCTGCTCAAGACCTTCAAAACTTTTTGATGAATGATTTCCCTCATATCCAACGTCCATATCTTTTTCATGAGCCTGAGGTCGGGAATCATTGTTGCTCTGGTTCTGCAAAGCCAACTTAGGATCAGGTCTCTGCCCTTGAAAATAGGACCTTGAAGCATCACCCCCTTGACCTACACTAGAACATGTAATGGTTTCCCTGAGTTTGAAAACCATTTCCATGGTATAAATGGAAAAGCCTGGAACTAGGCATTTTTGACCAGGAAGCTATCATTATAACAATTAAAAGGTGTGTTTTTATAAATGTAGCAAATTTTTCTCAACAAGAATACCATTGTAACCACCTAACCTAATTATCCTGACAATATTACTTCACTTCTAATTTAGTAACAGAAACCTTGATACTGTAGCACAGAAGAAAGGTTAACAATTACAGAGAATTTAGGTTTTTTTCACATATTAGTAGAAAACAACTAACTCTACACAGATATAAAGCAATAATAGGCATCATTATCTTAATTATGCTTCGGAAAAGCATCATCAATGAAGACATAAAGTAAACAAAGGTCCATTTTTCTTATAGAAATACAACCCACTAGTAACAATGTGTGATCTTCTATCATCTAGACAAAAACAAGTGGCGCTAAAAAACTGGACAAAATTATATACCTCCCCAGTCCCCAGCTACTCCCTCCAATTCATAACAACTGTCATTTTCACTTTTTAAGTACATTAAAAAATTAATGTATTTGGACACAATTTATGTCTAGATACATTGAGTTTTCAATGTGCCTAAAAAGTGAAAGTTATAGTTAACATGGACCGGAGGGAGTAACTCACAAAATAAAAAATTAAGAAGTTAAATGCTCATTCCCGTATGTATAACACACAAACACTGCCCTGTATTTCAGAAATTTGAAATTCAACAAATTGAGTATCATTATCTCTATTATTGCCCTGTATTTCAGAAATTTGAAATTCAACAAATTGAGTATCATTATCTCTATTAGGAACAACGAAAGGAGGAAAGTCTCCTTTCATCTTCTGTTGTTTTTTCCCAAAATTAATTTTAAAAGAAAATCTAGTATTATTTTTATGTTCTTTTATACTTTCAGAAGAACATCAAGGTTGTAGTAATACATATAAGAGTATAAATAACATTAAAAAAACTTGTTTCAGAAAACTACACCATATATTATCTCTTAATCTTTTGTCTTGAGAGACGCTTCTGGGATTCTCCCACTCCTCAATCTTCATCACTTTTATGTTTTATTCCTTTTTTATTTTTATTTAACACACTGGTAGTGTGTTATATTTTCATAGTAGCAACTACCCTGTGCTTTACTTCTAGCTTCTAAAGTAGCAAATATATCATACACTCTTTGCTCCTCTTACACCTTGTCAAAGTTCTTCCCTTTTCTAGTGAACCTGCCCCTATCAAGCAAACTTTGAGATACAACATATTTCTCTATCTCCGTAAAAAGAGAAAGTCTGCACAAACTATGACGAACAAAAATTCATGATTCATGAGAAAAATATTGAATATATGAACCTTTTGCATAGAAGAAGACAGGCATCTCACTACCTAGTCCCTACTTTTAGAGTTTAGAAATGGATTCAATAAAAGCTTTTAATTATGATAATTATAACCAAAATATGCAGTGACAACATCACAATATTTGTGTCCATCACAAGAGGAACCTCCTAAGTTTGCATAATAATGGCCATTTCTGTCTAATCCAGATGCAGCGCTTAGCTAGGTTAACAAAAATTCAGAGAGAGAAAGAGAGAGTATGTCTATATGAATAGAGCACCTAAAAAGAGTGTGCATAAGCATTAAGCGATAAGCAAAAACAAAGAGGCGATGAATAGCTCTTGCCTTCATTATACATACGAGATGCCATTGAATTCGACATCTTTGATTCATCTGCTTCCCATCTCCATTGACCCTCAGGCTTGGAATTCGCATATGGATCCTCTCTCTCTGGAGTGAAGGCCTCTAGCCGTCCTTCAAAGTCATCAGGCTGGGTTTCCATCCTTTGGCCACCAGCTACGTGATGATGCATCTGAGCAGCAACATAAGTATTAGCAGATGGATCACCATATTGCACCCCCTGCCTTCTCATCATCAACCAACTCCTATGCACACAACCTACAACACATCAAAGCCACAAGAACCCGCAAAACCAATCACTCAATTAACCCCATAACCCACGCTACAATCATATCAATTAGAACTATGCCATTTAGTACCAAAAGAACCCACAGAAAAGGGTGGATACAGATAATGTGGCAATCGAAAATGGCATTATCTTTCAAAGTTTAATTAAAATGAAACAACATAAACTTATAGTTTGAGAAATCAAACTAAACTAAACTCAATCTAAGATAACAAAATCCTGCAAGTTGCGATTTAATGGGAAAAGATTGTATAAAGAATAAATCTTTGGATTGAAATAGCGTACCGAAACGAAAACCGCAGAGGAATCCCCAAAGCCGGGTTTCAATAAACAGTCGGGGAAGAGAAGCGATTGAAGCTTGTAAGCATTGTAGGTGAAGAGGGCGAAGAAATGAGAACAACCTGAAATCCTGAAAACCCTAATCACGGGGGTGGGAAGTACCCGATACTACAGGAAGCTCCTACCGCTGTTCTCACTGACAATGTAATTTTATTTTAGTAAAATAAATTACCAAAATGAAAATTATAGGACATTTTTTCCCGGTTAAGAGTGAAAGCGGTTTTTCTCTCTCTATTCCGTTAAAAAAAATAAAATTGTGTTTCATATTAGAGACAGTATAAGAGGGTAGAGACACTAGGGTAGAGATAGAAAAATTTTATGTCACTTCATACTTTAATTTTGTGTTTTTTTTGTCAAAAGTTTTTCTCTCATTTATTTCAACTCCAGCGAAATATAAAAAAATATAGAAATTTTTTATTTTCATGTTTCTGTTTGTCAATCCTAGGATTGTCAAAATGAGTTCATTTCATTTATTCAATAGACCAAATATATAAAATTTAGCCAACCTGTTAAGATTCGACCATTTAATTCGCCAAAAATGTTACATGTACACTCAATTTTATACACCCATACATACACCATTAATAATGCACAAACTTTATTCTCACGAGTGCACAAACATTACAAACTTGTATATAATACTCTCAACTATACTTAATTAAGTGCACAAATATTACATGAGTTAAAACACAAACTTTATGTATATAAGTATGAGGTGTATGTATGGCGTATGATTTTTGGTGTACGTGTAGCAGAGCTCTTAATTCGCAAGCCAAATTGGCCTATTTAATATTAATATATGCATAATTCATAGACTAACTTATTTACTCACATTAAATAAATGAGTCAAACATATGAAATTTAACCTACAAATAATAAAAGTCTGTTAAAACTTAATCCATCTAACTTGTAAGATTAAACAGGTTGGGTTGCCCATTTGACAACCCTAATCTATCCTCTATCCCTAATACTAAACATATCCATAGCAAAACTTGATAGCTAGTACTCCGAGCTACTATCAAGTCCTGAGAGGGAGATTGGAGAATGAGAAAATTGAAAATGAATATTTTTATGTGAAAATGACTCATGTATTGATCAAATTCTCTTGTGGATCCTACCCATACTTAGGCCCTAATGGTCATGTGAGGATTTTACATAAGGATATCAATTTTCAACAAAATAACGCATTTGTAATTCATTGCGTTTATTTGATTTAATAGATTAGTCCATTACCCTTTTTTTTATGGATAAATTAGTCCATTACTTTTTTGCTTCTATCAATTTGATGCATCACAGTATAAATCGCCATCTCTTTGATATTAGATGCTTGCTCTGTTGCTCATATACAACGGAAAATAGATGAGTGAAATCACTATTTTAAAAATAGTCTAAATCAAATTCTGACACATGATATTCTTGACATCCCCTTCCCTAATTTACTTTAATTACAAAAGACACCCAAACTTAAATTAAAACTATTATTTAGTCTCTTTTTCAACTTAATTTATTTTACACAAATTTACATTCTATATTTATTCTTTAACAATAAACATCATAACATTAACTTAATTTATTATTCACTGATCAAAGTTATAAAGATGAAATTCTACTTAAAAAATTCTCTTCAAAATCCCTAAATTTACCAAACAAATTTCTCCCTTTTAAACAAGAACCTTAAAATCACCACACACTTCCCCTGAAAGCCATTAACTATAAAAATCCAAAAGACCAAATTAGGATATATTCGGTGGCTCATTCATTGCACCACGTAGCAACATTAGTGCCACTGCAGCTTCCACTGCCTCCAACACATTTTAGTTCTTGTTTGAAAGGGAGAAATTTGTTTGGTGGTTCTTGAATAGCACTTTTTAGTTTTTTTATTTTATTTTTTATCTTTATAACTTTGATATGTGAATGATAAATTAACTTGATGTTACGAGGTTTACTACTAAAGAATAAATATAGAATGTAAATTTGTGTAAAATAAATTAAGGTGAGAAAATGACTAACTAATAAATTTGATTTAGGTTGAGATGTCTTTAGAAGGAAGCCATGTGTCAGAACTTGATTGTGTCAGAACTTGATTGGGATATGTAAGAATGGTAATTTTACTCAAAGTTAATACTCAAAATGGTCTCAAAATGTCATCGGTGCTTAAGTTAATCCCTAAAAATTTATTGTCACAATGGCCACTATAAAATGTACCTGAGCAAACACCATGATATTATCCGTTAAACCTATCCAACTTTGCTGACATAGTAAAAAACAGCTCTGACGTGGCACTCCCTGTAATAAGCACATGATGTTTCAAAGTGCTCATGCGTATTTTCTGTTCAGTTTACATCTTACTATTAGCTTTTCGAGTGCCAAATATTTTCTGTTCAATTTGTAGGAGTTGTGTAATGGAAATCATAACACAATTCTAAGTTCCCAAAAAGAAAGGTTCTTCTGTCATTGACAACGTGGCACAAGTATACAACATACACGCATGTTCACATCATGGACATGGCTGCTCTTTCAAAATAACAGTAGACAACACCAACCTTACATCTTCATTCCCCACCCCCCGCGCCTTTTTTCCCCACTTTTATTGCTAAGATATGAATCTTGAAAGGTACTACGCGGTGCAAATTATAATAAAACACATGATAACCGCGCAAAGTAGCAACTGGATGAGGGTGCAAAGGATACCTCAGATATCAGACACCAAAGATCCAAGAACGATCTTAAAATTAAACTTAATGCAAGTTAACAGCCCATCCTTGTCATTCTTCAGTGTCATCTTCAGAGCATAGGGTCCCTGCAGAAACAAACATAAAAATGAAGATTAGGAAATGATGAACCCAGCAATGTTATGTTTAACCAAAACAGAAAGTTTACTTACTTCCATAGGAAAAGTTGTCATCAAAGACAAGAATGACTAAAACAACAAAAAATTTATATCATGACTCTATACTCCAAGTCTTCAATATAGTATGTGCCAATTGGCGTTGGTTGCGCCTTATCCATGCCCACCATCTTAAATGCCCGAGTCAAATTTCAACCCATGCAAACCATGAATTAACATGGCGGAACCCTCTCCCTCAGCAAGAGAAGACAAATTCTGCAGACTTGTCAAACTTCGACAAATGGACACTGTCCCTACTTGCTGAGGTAATAACAAAAGCCTATTTTTTTTCCGGAATTTTAGACTAAGCTTCTCATAAGGTTAGGTTTTTGGTTAGCCTGGCACCGACAAGTCGATGTATTTTTTGGTTGGATGTATTATCCCTAATCATGTTGATAAAGAGTGGGACAAAATAATTCAATTGGTGTTGTTGCTAAGCCATACCACATCGTTCCAGCAACAAAAATACAGCAGCAATACTGCTGGAAAGGACAGTTTCAATATTTCCAACACGCAAACTCTTGTATAGGCGTTCGGGTGGACGCACGCTAAGATGGAAAAGGCCAGCTGATATGGCTGTAGAAAGAAAATCTTAATATTTAGTACAAGGGGGCACCATGGTGCATGGCGCAACTGTGTGCACCGATGGATTGTCAGGCGTAGACACTGCAGAGAGTATTCCATTTCAGGAGAGACTTGGGTGGGTATTCACAAGGATGACATTGGCGGTTCCTCTTAAAAGTGCTGGAAAGAAAACATAATTCAGTTGTGGCTTCATTACAAGAAAGGACATTTCATCCACAACCCCCTTAGCTTTTGTTGCATAGCCAGAACAGTTAGTGGAAGCTACATGTCTCTTCACCTGCTCATAACAACACCAATTCCATCTCACACTTCTTTCTAGCTTACTTATGCAGGAAACTGCACACTTATCCATTTTCATTTTGCATCCATCCATCGAGTGTCCCTTCGTGAATGTGTCCGTCAATGTTGTACCTTTAGACCATTCTATTACTCCACCCCCATTATACTTAATACAATGCATGTCATATTACAACAAATGACAAGGCCCTATACACCAGTGCTTGTCTCAAGTGTTTATGTGGGTAAATATGTTGGGTAGAAGTGTAAGGTTTGACTCCTAAAACATAACAATAAAACCAGAAGGGTTATGCAAAAAAAAAAAAAAAATCTAAATTCAATGCATGTAGCTTATATTGCAGGATTGTTATTGCCATTCAGAGCTTAAACACCTCTTGATAATCAGCCATGAGTTATCACACTAATTGCCAATGGGCAATTAACTAATTACTAATGATTACACTTCTAGCATAGCTTCATAAAATTCCATATTCGGAAAAAGAATTCAGAACCTTAAAGATTTCAAAGGAAATTTGTAAGACATAATGTTTAACTAAAAATGAGGTAAAATTGAATCAACGACAATCTCCACTATATGAGATTGACTACATGGATCACTCGATATTTTTGGACTCTATCAAAAAGACAAAAACCAAACTTCCAGTAAAACCACTCTTAGGAAAGGTCCTTTTTAACAGTTTCTCTTATAGTTTTATCGGTCTTACTTCACAACTTTCACTAAAGTTATCTTCAACATGATCCACTTCTGTTGCTAGAGCCTTTATACGTCTTCTTCTCGTGTGTCCAAATCATCTTAGAAGCCTTCCCAAAATCTTCTCCTCAATAACTGCTACTTGAATTCCATGATACATTTATTCCTAATCTTATCTTTCTTTTATTAGTTTTATCTTGATTAATTTCTTCATTTATCAAATAAGAAAAGAAACTTCTTTCCTGTATGTCCACTCATCACCTAAACCTTTATTTATTGCTCTTGATGGTATTTCATAGCCCTACACTCTCCCCCAGAGTATTTGTAGTCTTATAGCTGTCCAGTATAATATTCTCTTGAATTCAAAAGGTACATAGTGATAAAAAATTATGTTTGAAACACTTCTCACATTATCCACCAAGCTTGAATCCTATGTGAGACGCCTCAATCATTTTGAACATAGATCCAAGATACCTCAACCATGCAAGTTGTGTTACAGTGTGATCTCATCCACATTATAGCAGAAACAAACCTACTTTCTAAACAGAAAAATTCATGGGTGGAAGAAAATAGTCAATGATCTCCTCAATGGTACACACATGATGGTTGACATTCTAAAGAGATTAATTTAATTACTCTTGACTAATGTAACCTTTTTACATAGCAAAAGACTTTGCATTTCAAAATCCTAATAATGAAAAACTCATCACCCAAATTAAAGGTAAATAAAGTCCGTTCATAAGCCTTGCGTGTTAATAATGAAAAATTTAGCATCCAAATCAAAGTTACACAAAACCAGTTCATAATGCCACCATGCATCTTAGTATCACGGCTCAAGCGGCCCCTTAAATATGTCAAAGGTTGAAAGAAAGCTTTGCTTCATGATAGGATGATATTTTCAGAATTCTGCAGAGTGTGTATTTGATATAGTGAAACTCACCGGTGGAGTAATTGAAGGCAACACTTGAGTGTGAGAAATCACGAAATTGCCGGTAGTAACAGGACAGGATGCTTCCTTGCAAAGATCAATGTGTTCAGTATGGACAGGAATCCCAACATAAGAAACTCCAATTACCAGCTCCCCTCCAGAAATAGCATGACCTGCAAGAAGTATAGACAGAAAATCCACTTATAATTCAGTAAGGTAAATACACAATACATTAAATTGATGAAGCAGCTCCCATATACACAAACAAGGAACAATTAGAGTACTCAGAATTCACAGTATAAATGAAAAGGTTATATAAGTTCTCAGAATCATAAATGAACAACAAGTTGTTAGATTTACTATGTTCATAGAAACAATAATCAAATGTAAGTATGTAAATATTCACTGTCAACTCCTTCTTGAATGCAATGTAATTAATCAAGTATCTCCTGTTATCACCACATCAGAGACCTACCATGAATCTAAAAAGGAAATTATGAGAACTGGAAGAAAAACAAAACAAAAGAAGAAAATGTGAAGAAAAAAGAGAGAGGTTACCGGAAGAAGCTGAGATCTTAAAGGTGGCTGGGTTCCCACTCACCACAGGGTTTGGTGATATTTCAATTCCAGAAACCTTCACAGGATAGTTTGCCTTCTTATCTACATAAATTTTGGGTGGAAAAAATAAATAGACAAAACCGATAGCATAATCCAAAAAAAATCTGAAACAAACATGCGCATAAGGTACTATTGCGGCCAGCACTGAAGATCACGCGTGACCTCACACAAACAATCACCAAAATCAAAATTTATCTTCAATAAACATATTGCAAGTAGCAATAAAAATTTAATCCGAACAACAAAAAAAAAGCATGTTTTTTTCCCTTTTGAAATCCATTCCATAAGGGTCAAATCCACCAATTGAAAGACTACGCAATTCCAAAGAGAAAAAAAAAGAGAGTAGAAACCACACTAAGCAGATGAATAAAGCTAAACATTAACATGAACTGATTGTGATTAACTACCACTACCCTAAAAATAACTTATGCTACGAAAATAAATTACAAAAAATGCAGAGTCAAAAGAAAGAGGTGTGAGGTACCGCAGTATTTGAAGCTGATCTTAGCTTGAGCGTGAAAAGACGAAAGGAGGAAGATTGAGAAGCATAGAAGAAGGTTGAGCTTTGGAAGAGATTGAAAATCCATGGATTGCAGATAGTGGATAGTGAAGACGAGATTTTTGGAAGTTACGAAGAAGAAAAGAGAGAGAGGACTAACAAATTTTGATTAGCTGTTATTAGAAATTTAGAATCCTAGGCCTGCCAACCCAAAAAAAAAAAAAAACTGAACACTTGTCAATGCAACAAGCCAACAACAATCTTTATTTATATATATATATATAGATTAATCCATACACCTATACTGTACAAAAGAGGGTGAGAGAAAAATTATTTTTTCTTTGTGCACAAACTATCTGGGACAGTTTTTTATTAACAAATAATTTCTTTTCAATTTTTTAATTAATTTAAAAATTATTAATATTTTCACTCTTTTTTTTTCTAATTTTTTGTATTATTCATGTTTAATAGTTGATATAAGCATGAATTGCTCCTCAAAACACACTATTCATAATAATTAAAAAAACAATCCTAATAAAATTTTAATTATTATGCATTAATATTGTCATTTACTTGAACCTTAGCACATAAATAAAAATAATAAATTATCTCATTTATTATTTAAAGAGTCATGTATATAAAACGATTTAATTAAATAATTAATTCTAAAACTTAAATTTTATATCGTCACTACATAATAATTAAACTAATCATAATAGTTACAAATTTATATTCATAAAATCAGTAAGTATTAGTTTATAATAAAAATAACAACTAAATCCATTGAGATAAGTTTTTTTTCTGATAAATATTTTGAAACTAAATATTTTGTTGATTTTATTCTTAAACATTTATCTAAATAATTTATACAAACTTAAAAATATTTTTACAAAGAAGAAGTACAAATAAATGCAACTAGTAAGTCAACCAAAATAAATAAATGCAACTAATAATAATAGTAGTAGTAAATTTTCCCAAAAAAAAATAACAGTAGCAAAAATGTTAGACTTCAATAATAATAATCATGTGTCTTTTATTTTTCTACAGTGTAAAATGTTTTTAAAAAAAAAGAGACTTCAATAATAAATTAATAATAAATCGGTGAGCGTGATGCGCATGGCATGATGGCATATTCCTTTTTGTGGTCAAACTGTGCACATCATCTATTTTTGTACGAGATATATACGGATGGTTTTATTAATCAGCTTCCTTCTTTTTTTTTCTCAGTAATAAGATTTAAACTTAAAATATTATATATATCACTCAAATTTTTTACCACTATATTAATTTTAGAGGCTTTTAATCAGCTTGCTTTCACATCATTATTTTGCTGTTTTAGCGATTATGACAAATTGAGAATGAAAATATGATATTGTAGTAGTTTAAGGAATTTATGAGATTATGGTCATAAAAGTAAATCTCCACAAAGCGATTTGCTTGAAAAAAGTTAATGTTTAGTTGCTGAGTTGCGTCACTCACCTAGTTCAAATCTTCAATCACAAGGGGAAAATTTTTTTGTGCCTAATGCGATTCAACCTAAGTAAATTATCACTCTTTAGATATTTTTTTAATGATGTATTTATGAGTTGGATTTAAGTGAAAAAGAAAAGATTTTCAGAGATATAATTTTGATGTATAAAAATTATGGTTAAAATCTTTCAATTTTTCGTAAACTCAATTCTTAAATAGATCCTAAAATAAATATTAAAACACATGATGCGAAGTGACGGAGATGTTGCAACTTGCATCTATGTTGTGAGAGAGCATGGCAACAGAGCTAAATATATTGTTGTGTTGCTTAGCAATTTGCAATTCAAAGATTTTTCCCATTATTTTAAAAGTTTAATTGTTGTGCAGTGTAAAATATTTTTATTATTATTTAATCAAATTTTATCACATAAATAAAAATAATTAACTTACATTTATTATTTAAAAAATATGTATCTAATGTAATTTAATTAGCATATAGCAATTAAATTCTTATCCCTTAGTTCCTTGGTACTAGTCCTTTTAGAAAAATTAAATTATTTCATGTCAATAGTTGTTTTAACATTGCAACGTAGACTTAATTATTATCTATCAATTTACTACTATTACATAACTGATGAAGTATCATGTAATATAGATGACTTGGACACAATTTTGACAAAAATAACACAAAACAAACTCATATCTCAAAAGAATTTTTTTTTTCTTCCTAAAGTAAATCTCTTTAATTCAATGGTTCATCTCACTTTAATTCAATGTCACATGTTTAAGTTCACTTACAAAAGAAAAAAATTAAGCGCCACAAACTTTATTCAAAACTTACTCAAATATTCATAAATCTCATAGTGTCTAAACATGATATATTAAAACTTTTTTTTTTTTGCTTTAAACCTAATATATTAAAGGGTTTTGCTGACCATTGTTATAAAAAAATTTGTTTAAGAAGTATCATAACTGGTAAGTTTTGATTGAAAAAATAACATTTTTTAAGTATTCAATGCATTAGAATTATTTAAAAATTTAAGCATTATTGATAATTTTAAAGTATTTAGGACCCTGAAAGTAATTAGTACCCTTAACAAATACCCTAGCTAAACCTTATATTAAAATTGTGCATAATGCATATTCAAAACTTTCCAATAGTATGGAATCATTTAAATTGTCAAAAAAACACGTGCTGATAGAAATAAGATTGAGGATGAACTTTGAAAGGGTCTTTTACATTATTTTAGCTATACCAGAAGAATACATTTTGATCAGAAGGTTAAAAAAAGGCTTCACTCTTTACTGCTCAGGATCAGCAGGCAGATATTCCCCATCACAAGATCCGTAATTGTTATTCCGGAATCCTTCAGGTTTCACGAGAATATGAGAACATTCCCTTTTCTTACACATTCAATAAACTATTTCCATAACTCCGATTTCAACAACAAAAATGGTCCATGATATGGAATGGCTAGTACGATACAGAATGTTCCGAAAAAGAAAATCACCCAAAATCTAAATTTAATAGAATGGAAATTATCTCTCATAAAGGAAATTATTCCTTCAACATTAAAAAAAGCAATAAGTACACTGTTAAAAACTTTCGAAAATCATTGATCAAACACAGCTTAAGGTTTAGTCCACACTACGGTCATCCTTTATCATCATCATTCATCACCACCATCACAATTATAGGCTTCTGATCCTTCTACTTCGGACACATAAGCCTCTCTACTGCTGGGCGCATTGTACCCTCTGAGCACCACCAGGCATGTCATCATCCTCATCATAGGCCTCCTGCTGAGCTTGCTGCTGCTTCCTCCTTGACTCCTCCTCCATGTTGACATCATGCAGTGTAGTCTCCTCACACTCGTCCAGCTCCATGTCTGTTAACTGTGATGACGGCTTTGGTGGCAGAACAGCCTCTAGAGCCTTAACCTGATCAGGGTTCAATGACTCGGGAAATTCGACTGTGAAGTGGATGTAAAGCTTGCCCTTCATGAATGGCCTCTGGTAAATTGGCATTCCCTCGTCATTAATGGCCTTGTATGAATCTGCATATGCAACAGCCAAAGTTAAGATAGTTCAGTGGCTCATGAGTTGCAATTATAACCACGCAGCAAAATTGAGCAAAAAGGAAGTGATATGGTTACATACCAGGCTTTACAACTTCCCCAGGGTTTGATTTGATAAGGAGTTGGCGGCCATCCAAGTGAGTCAGCACAAACTGGAAGCCACATAGAGCCTCAGTGAGGGACAGAGTATGCTCTACAAAAAGATCCTCCGCCTTTCTTTTGAACTTGGGATGCTCCTTCTGCTGAAGGACAAACACAATATCCCCAGTAATTGTGTCAGGCTGCAAAACAAAAACAGCTCAAAGTCAGTCTAAATACTAAAGGTTCATGAAGGGCAATGAATACCAGTTACACTAAAGATTCCTTAACATACTGCTTCATCAGCTTCGCCAGGGAATGTGATCTTCTGCCCATTCTGCATTCCCTTCTCCACATGAACCTCAAGAACCTTCTTCTCTTGCACAACCTTCTCTCCCTTGCACTGCAGGCAGCGGTCTCTGTCATTGATGGTTTCTCCAGTACCCTTGCATTCATTGCAAGGATGCTGCATCTGCTGAATCATAGATGGGCCAAGATGCCTGATAGAAACCTTCATACCAGTTCCTTGACAACCAGCACACTTGGTAGAATTCCCAGACTTGGACCCCTTGCTGTAATCAATCATATCAATAACCACAAACATAAGAAACTAGTATCAAAAATAGGCAACAACTTAACGCATAAACAGAATACTAGATGGCATGATACTCACCCATTGCACTTTGAGCAAAGGACATTACGGGAGAGTGAAAGCTTCTTTGATGTCCCGACGTACAGGTCTTCGAGAGAGACCTTGAGGGGGTGAACCACATCTTCTCCCCGCCTCTGCCTCCTCCCTCGGCTACTACCACCTGTTCAAAGAAGCCATAAATCTCTTCAGCACAAGCAAAATATAAAATCAATGAAGAAGCTCTCTCTCAAAAACACCATCGATTATAGGTATATCATACCACCACCAAACGGACTCCCACCAAAGAACGACTGGAAGATGTCAAACGGATCATGGCCGCCACCACCACCACCCATTCCTTCCTTAAGAGCATCCTCACCATATTGATCATAAATCTCACGCTTTTCAGGGTCACTCAGAACCTCATAAGCTTGGGCCAGCTCTTTAAACTGCAACAAATTAATTAAACAATCAAAATTGAATCGGTGTCTAGCCCTGCCTCACTTGCTTTTGCAATCTCATTACAGCAAATAACAGCATATACAAATAGATATTGATTATAAAATATTTTGATCCTAAAATTAACTTATCCAAACATACACTAATACTACAAACAAGTACCTCTCTACACGGTTCAATTTCTTGAATATCAAACAGATCATAAAGTCACCAACCAAACAACGCCTAAATTCGTTCCTAAACAAACAGACTAAACATGTCTACACAGTCGAACAAAATCATGACTATTATGATTTTAACTTTTAACCCTAATCAAACTAGAAATCACAAATCCCAATTCAATCACAACACTAATCATCTAAAACCGCAGAATACAATCAAGAATAATCAATAAATGTCTATATCCCTAAACCACAAAGATCAATAATTTAAAACACACGAATCAAAAGAAGATGCTGAAGAATCGAGAAACCTTCTCGGGATCACCGCCCTTGTCAGGGTGATTCTTGATAGCGGCTTTCTTGTAAGCCTTCTTGAGATCATCCTGGGAAGCGTTCTTCGAGACTCCCAAGATCTCGTAGTACCTGGTGTTATCGCTCTTCTTCGGCGCCCTCCCAAACATCCTCGATCCCTTTCTTCCGAATCGAAGATAGAAGAAACCCTAGGAATCTCTCTCACAGGGAAGGTCGAAACCTGACGCCCTAGGTTTCACCGAAGTGAAGCGAACCGGAACAAAGAGTATGTTTTCTAGATCTCGAGTTCTGAACGCATGAACCACACAAAGCTAAAGTGAAAATGAATCCCGGCCTTGTATATATGCACTTCGTTAATAGTGGCCACGCAAAAAAAAAAAATTGGAATTGGAATTGGAGTGTTGAAATTTTATCTTATTTTTGTTTTAGGGTTTGGATTGATGGACGGCTAGGATGGATTATGAATTGTGTGGGGGTCCCACAGAAGGGTCTAGAATTTATATGATGGGAAGGTGTTGACCGTTGGATTGTGGAGTCCGCGTGGGATTTTTGTTCTAGATCCTTCGACGCAAGCTCTAGGAAGCGCTACGGAGTTCCCTTTTTTCCTTTTACGTTTTTTTGTTTTTGACGGCCACCGGGCCAGAGAACCCAAACTTGACTTCTCCTTTGGTACTTAACTCTGTCATGATCTAAGACACATTATTTTTGTTTTTGGTACATTTTACACCTTTTTTTTTGTACATTTATGACAGATTCTTAACCCCTCATATACTATTTATCATATTATCATATTTTGGTATAATTTCTAATTCTAATCTCTAATTAAAATAATCCCGTTATCTCTTTTTTTTTTAAGTTACAAGAATCTCATCTTAATCACCTTTATCAAAGATACACTCTCTTTTTGTCCTCACAAAATTTATATGAAAAAAACAAATATGTAGAAATGTAAAATGTTAAAATCATAATTTTATATAATAAAATTTATTAAAGATTATTCCCGGTATGGCATGATTCAGACTAGTTTTGAGTGGAAAATCTAATTGATTCAAATAATATAGTATACATCGATTTAAATATTAATTTTATTTAAAATTTTATTTTGATTTTAAATTTGGTCTAATCCTTTATTATATATAAAATCTCAAGTTTTAAGTTCTAAAATTTTCCACTCAAACATAACTTTAATATCAATTCCGTTTTTGTCAAATATCTATTTATTGCCTTAGACCTACAATCCATTGAATCACTAATTACGTTCTCGTTATTAATCATATCAATTCCTTTACAACATCAAATTTCTATTTATTCCCCTTATTTTATATGTATATATATATATATATGCTATTAACCAAATCATTCTCACCAACCAAATAGTCTACACGATCAAAAATTCATCCATGTAATTCTCTGTGATTTGAGGTTTCACTTCCATACACGCAACTTTCAAGTAAAGTATCATTTTCATCTGTTACGTAATTTTCATACGACACTTTTACTTAGTCATGGGGTATGTTGCAACAATCAGGCCATTGTGTCTAATGATCATGCCATCCTCCATTTCTTTAATTCGTGCCCTCCTCTCTCCTCCCCCCTAGCTTCCTGTCTTAGAGTTATCATCCCTTACTCGATGATGGCAATTCCTTTCCTCATCTCCTTCCATAGATTAGTGTCAACGGATCTCTATTGTCTAAGTTCCTCAATGAGTCGCTCTACAAACCTCTCGACAAAAGTAACATGTTCCTCTAATGGTGTCAAGGATCCACTAGAATTGGCTCCCCTGGTCACAGGTTTTTGAGTTATGTTGTCAACTCACAAATGGTTTCTATGTAGGGATGAGAATAGGCTAGACTAGGCTCTTGACAGGCCGAGTATGTCTCATTAATTTTTTGCTGGCCTGAAGCATGATAGACCTGTCTATATATATATATATTTTTTTACCAAAAATCAGTTGTCTGACCTGTTTATCATGGCCTGTTTACCATGACCTGTTTAATATTTAAATAAAACTTCAACATCCATAGATCAAGAATCTAATAGATCAACAAAAATCTAAACTGTAACAATAATCTAATATTTAAATAAAAATTCATACATCAATCCAAATTGCAACTCCATAGATCAAAAAAAAGGTCACCAACAACATAAATTCAAACTTCCAATAATGAAACATCTAAACACATTAGTCTAACATAAATAATTAAATAAAACATAAACAAACAAGATGAGGAATCATGTTTGGTTTGTTTATTCACCCTACATATGAACAAACATATATGATTGAATTGCAATTTTTCATCTTTTAATATGAGAATGATAAATAAAAGAGAGATAAAGTTCTTTAATTCAGGGTTTCTAAAAACAATAATTAAAACAATAAAATTATAGTAATAAATATGTTTGCATAAAATATAACAAAAAATGATATCATTCTAATGGTTAAAGTGAAACACCCTAGCTAGCTAGTCCACGCTTAAGTCGCAAACTTGCCTACTAAGTTGTTATCTACTTTGGTTGGGATAGTACTTAGTCCCAATTAACCGTTTGAAAGTATAATTACTTAGAAAATATGGATCAAATTCTTTTTTTCTTTTATGTGTATCATAGTATAAAGTAGGAGCCTTGTAATTCGTAGAACATGTAATGCGGGTAGTAAGTAACATGTTTAATTAACATTAAAGGAGATAATAAACAAATAAACCTAGTACCAACCATTGGTCCGTATCATATATTCACACTCAGATACACATTACTAATATAGCTGTCACGTACAAATATTTAACACAAAAGTAGTACTATCACATAGGGTCTATTAGCTACAAGCCTATTCTTCGGCTCCTTCTTCGGGGTACTGCTCCTCCTCGTTCTATTCAACTCCTTACTCCACCTCGATTCCTGGAGTCATGAATGAGTGGGATGAGAACATAGCGCTCTCAGTGGAAAACTAGAGGATTTGGGGAACTTCTTATTCTCATTGATGATCTAGGCCGCTCAGGGACCTCTAGGTATCACAATTATAATCTACCTACCAGTTATTAATATTCTTGCTAAACCTGAGCGGCTCACTAGAATTTTCTATGTGGTAGGGAACCTATTCTTCATTATCTAAGTCATTTGTTCACTAGTCTGACTCCTAAATCACATATAGTCACATACTGTCACGTAATTCACATAGCTACTCTACTGTATTAAAATCCTCATTTTCTGAAAACCATTTTATCTACAAGTTTCAGCTAGCTTCCACTTATAACCATGCTCATTTTAATTATAAGTTTTAGCTGGCATCCACTTATAGTTCTGCTCTATAAGGTTGTCCTTATAAGCAGTTATGCCCCTGTCCATTGCAGCTGCGGCCACACCGCTACAACCACACTTATAACTCGCATCATGGCGGTCAAGTCGCGTTAAACCTGAAGGGTCTCACCTGAAGGGTCTTGACCCCGAAATTCTCACCAACCACGACCGAGGTGACCATCCTATGATGGTGGTGAGGTCGGACCTACGACTCAATTGGGACTTAGACCTTCCCCAAAAGCCGAGCCCTCGGCCCTTCTAGATGGGGTTTTTCCCATCATCATCATCATCATCATCACGTGCACAGTTCCAACAGTTCATATAAACACAGTTCAATACCTCATATCATCATCTTCATCATATATCATATCATATAACATATAACTTCACATAACTCATAACATCAATCATATACCATCACTAATTTCACATAACTCATAACATCAAATTCATCACATATAAGAAACATAATCTCATACTCAAACATTCCTTAAACATAACAAACGTAAATCTAGCGACTAGCAAAACAGACATCTGGTTTCTGTTAGAAAATAATGATCATAAACCGGAGAGGTCCAAGACCTTAGCCCAAGGTTTTTGATAGTCCTAATATCATTTTCCACGTCTAAAAATTCAGATTCTGACCTCAGCATTACAAAATTACAATTTTACCCCTTTTTCCAAAATTACCGTTTCGTCCCCGTAAATGCCCTGTTTTCTTTAGAATTTTTGTTCTCAAAAACCCGACGGACTCAAGAATTTCCCTTGGAGTTATTGATAGTTCTAAACACATATTTTTTGAAAACAAACCCAGTTTTTCAGTCCAAACACGTGAAATTTCCATTTTGCCCTTTTCGAAAAAAATCTCATTTTCTGCCTGTTTGCTGAGAAATTCATCTGGGACTCCAAAAATCATGAAACTTGACATCCCCACTCAATTTTCCGTGTAGAACCCAAAAATAACATTAGTTTTTCATGATAAAAATATCAGCACACAGATCCCTTCAAAATCGTGTCATATGCCCATTTCTATCTTAGGCATTCCTAAATTCTGACAGAATCACAGACAGCACCAACGGATCTAGACAATCATCAACCACATCTATAAAATACAAAGTCACATAAAAGTCATCCTAAAATCATATCTCATCTAGTAAAACCACATAATTTCATACTCATATTCTCATAAACATAAACCAAAACTATTTCTAACAATTATTCCAACAATTTTCAGATCTGCAGAAACTTCCAGATACAAGTATATCAATTGTCATATTCAAGCACATCACTTAGCAATTAAAACCTAACATATTCTAACACAACCATAGCACAATCATCATCATACATCCTAAATCACATAAACAATGATTATGTCGGTTTACCCACGTTTTGCCCCTGCTGCAACTGGTTCAGCTACTTTGTGCAGACTTTGCTTGGTTGCCTCCAAGCTCTTACCCTTAGAATAGAATTATGAGAGGCTTTTCTAAAATTCTAGGAGTATTTATGAGGTTAGGGTTAAGAACTTAGGTTAGGTCTTGTGAGGGAAAGTCTCTAGGTTAGGGTTTGGACAGTGTAATGACTGAATGTGCAATTGGACAGAGTTTGACCAAGGTCTCTAGTTTTTCTTCTTAAAATTTCAGACTTTGGGGGTATTTATAGGCCTAGGGCCGAAATCCCCTTTCCAATTTTTCCCTTGGGGCAAAATTTCCAAATTGCCCCTAAGTGAATAAGCCATGATGTCACCTAGCTTAGTCACTATGGGACTCATCTTTGACTTGTTGACTTTGGCCACTTGGCCTCCTCTTGGCCGTGTATTGGCCTTGTGCCTTGGCCACTTGTGTGACCGAGAATTAAAGAGCCTCTGACAGATCAATTTTGATCAGGTTTTATCGTTCCCGGTCCCGGTACTTCGCGTACGGTTATTCTAAAAATATTATGATCACGTATTTGTGATCCTCTAATTTTTCTAAGTAATAATATAAGTTCATTTGGGGTATTTGTGAATTCTTGTCTTTAGTCGTACCTTTTACGGATACTTTGAACACGCGGTTGTGTTTAGACGGCAGAAATAGTTTGTTTTAGTGTCTGCAGAATTTTGAAAAAGCGTACATAAATATTTTTACAGACAACTTTATTCCTAAGAGTTCATGGTCCTAATAGTTCAACCGAAAATAGAATTATCTTAGACAATTATCTAGCGAAATTCTGCTAAGGAGAAAGCGGGATGTTATATAAAGCATTGCCTTGATATGTTGACTATATCCAATTCGAGTCTTAGTGAAGACCTCTTTATTTAAACAGGCTTGCTTTGAAAAAGGTCTAAGCTTGACCTCTTTATTTAAACAGGTTTTGAAAAAGGACTGGGTCTGAAAGACTGCCTGACTTTTTCCCACCCCTATTTCTAAGGATGAAAGTAGGGTATTTTGTTTGCTAGATGTCACCTTCCTCACTCTATATGTATGATGCAGTCATAATCATAGTGATGAGTGAAGGAAAATAAAGGACTTTGTTGTTTCTCTCACCATGCACCCTTTGCATAATTCAATGAGAGGCACGGTAAGTGAATTTTGGCCCTTGTGGTGAGGCAGTAAATGAGGCGAACCTGGCTCATAGTGAGCTTGCAAACGTGCGTGCATGGAGTTAAATGTGAGACCATGATGTTCATCCAAATCCTTGTCTTGAAGTTTGGTGCATTACTCCCAAGGTCTTGGGGATGGAGTAGTTATCATACTCATAATCTTTCCCAACCATTGCAATAGCAGCCAATATATTTGGATAATTGGTTGCTCCTGAAATTCTCTCCATTTTTTCATATCCATCATCTTCAACGATATCTGGATCAACATCATGATGGCCAAGGTATGTCTGAATGGCTTGGGACTTCACTTAGATGAAACGACCTCTCAAGTATACATCTTCCAATATTAGAGTATACCAATTCGTATAGAACTCCCTTATGATTGTGACATTTGCCTGCAATAGCTGCTCTAAGAGAAATGACCACCCTCTTGCCTCAATCTTTTCTACAATGGGATCATCTCCCCCAATTGGTTGGTCGAGATTAAAGATGTGCTCGAATAGTTTTGATCGCACACTCAGCATATTATGGGATTTGTTTTCATCCACTTTGTTTTTGAATTTCGTTGGATTATCGATCGGAGGAAATTCAGGAGTGACATTCACTACAAGAAGACAATGATTTAGTGGCGGTCTTTTAATGGTAGTTCATGACATCCATCATTATTGGTATTTTGTGGCGGTTGAGGCTAACCGTCGCTAAGAGAAAGTAAGTTACGGTGGTTGATGAGTATGGGTGGCGGTTCACACTAACACGCTTTCCTCTCTTTGTCTCTTTGTTTAATTTTGTCAACCAAATCCAAATTAAAAAACCCTCACTATTTCAAACTGTCTTCTCCATCGTCTTCCCTAACCCTCTCCAGTAAATCGAAAACCCTATCACTCATCTTCCTTCACCCTATTCTGGCAATGTTTTAATCGTTCCTCTATCTTCTCCCTCGTATTCTCACTATCATCTCCGTCTTGGTCAAGAACGTTGTTGCGTCATTCCTCAAAGTTGCCAGATCATCACACAGAACAACCACCTTCAAAGGTTCCTTCTAATTTTTCCCTTTTTTAGATTTTGTTTTATTTATTGTTGTTGCCCCGATCCAAACTTGTTCCATCACTGGGTTGTTTTGTGGGTTTGTGTGATGTGTTGGAAACTATGATTGAACCATTACTCAATCTTTGTGGTTTGGAAAATGTGAGTAATTTTATACTAAATTTTTTGATACATGTTCTATTTCAAATTACTTATAAGCTTATATTGCTATCTTCTATGTATACTCTACTCTCCTTTTGAATGAGTAGCTCTGCACAAAAATGACTAGTTAGCTATTTTTCCACTCATAGGCAATATGTCTTTGCATTCTTGATAGCTAGTTGACATTGGTAGTAATTGTAATATACATATGCTTATTCCATATATTGTTACAAAAGTAGATAGGGGTTTATCTTTATTATATCTTTGTTCGGTGGAACTGTTTCAATGATAGAAGTTAAACTCATATTTATGAACATTTGAGCTCTTTTTTTCCAATGCATAATTGATTTTCAAATGTGGTGTTTGATATTTTGGACTTTGAAGTGCTCCTAGGCTTTAGATATGATGTTTATCTTGAAACTTATTTGGATTGAAATATAAATTTAGGGGATGAATAATTTACTTTGGCAAAAAAGAGTTTCATACCAACAACATCGATTTAAAACCTTACTGTCATCACAATTTCTACCATGAATACTTTTCCCATCATATATAGATTTAGAATCAACAGTAGCTTTTGCATCATCAATTTTAGGATGATTATTTGAAGAAGTATCACCAACTGGCTTTTCAGACCTACAAGTTAAAGGTTGATCTTCCAATAGCCCATATAGATTCAGGATATAGATTTAAAACTGAAGATACTTCAAAGCATGCTTTACATATGAAGTCCTCATACAGAGGCTCTCCTTCTTCATCTCTAGAAATCAGAGGTATAGAGCGATAGAAAATTAAACTTGCAAAACATAAGTAATAAATACATCACAATTCACAAATATAATTTTCTTCTACACCAGCACATCTTAAGGGCAAATAATGTAAATTTCTAACTATAACTTTGATAAGCAGTGCCTTTGATCATAGATACATGAGTAGGAAGGAAAAATAATCTAAAATGGGTGTTGATAATAGGAATTACTTGAAATCTTTTTAGTTTTGTCTCTCTAGGAAGATGTTGGGTTTGTGGCAAAAATTGCAGAACTAATTGAGTCAAAATCAAGATAGAGGAGTGGTAACTAAGTATCATGTTTTCTTATTCCCTATGAGAAAATGTTGTTTTCCTTTGTTGTGTACTTAAGTAGGAGACAATTATTGAATTCAATATAATTTTTCTTATATAATGTATCAATTCATTTTCTATTCATAATCTATTTTTATACTCTTTTTTTTTCACTCTTCATATTTTTATTTATCGTAGGATCACAAAATTTTCATTTCAATGGTAGAAATGCTTACTTGAAAATATTTTATATCTCTCTTCCATCTACATGCTTAGTCCATAAGTACTTCCTATGAATCATGATTTAGTGTTATTTTTTTAGTACTCTCCATTTTTTTTTTCAACTATTCTTATTATAATTTAAATACAAAAGTGTTCGTCGCTATCTCTTAGGCCTCATATTTAGGTCATCTTTAATATTTGTTTTGTTTTATATTTGCTTTAGTTTGTATTCTTATTCATTTTTCTTTTATTTTTGATTTGATACGTGCCTGTTTTATAAAAATTGATTCATGTTATTAATTTGTTTGATCACATTATAATTTATAAATTGATTTTTTTTAAAGTTTAATCTTTACTATATAAAAAATATAAATAGAGATTTGTTATTTAACAAAAAAATTTGATATAATTGAAATTGTGAATGACATGATAACCACTTAAACATAACTATTATTATGTGTAATTAATTTTTATTAGAATAAATATTTTAAATAAGCAAAACTTGTTTTGTATCAGTCAGCTAAATTATGTTATTTACTTTTTTCAGAATAAATTTTCTTAAACTTATAATTACGATATATTTTTTTAATTTAACCAAAAAAATTTGATATAATTGAAATTGTGAATGACATGACAACCACTTAAACATAAATATTATTATGTGTAATTAATTTTTATTAGAATAAATATTTTAAATAAGAAAAATTGTTTTGTATCACTCAGCTAAATTATGTTATTTACTTTTTTTAGAATAAATTTTCTTAAACTTATAATTACGACATATTTTTTTTTATTTATCAAATAATCTGCAAATCTTACCCTATCCTATCCTATAAAGAGGATACTGACATGTCCTTTTCACTGTAAATTCAGATTCCTTCCAAATCCTTTTAAAGTAGATGGGTAAATAATGTTTTACTCTTTTTTTTATTAAAAAATATTTTTAAAAAATAAATTAATTGGACTTTAGTTTTATGTGTTCACAATAACTTAGATTTAATTCATTATAATAAATGTTGTTGGTAGAGTAAACCATCCGCATCTATATCAGTTTAGACTCACCCGTTTTTGATGTAGTAATTCATAAGATTAGATGTATTAATGTAAAATCACATTTTTATATTACATGTTTTTTTTTTTGTTCTTATAACATGTCAAAAACGAAAAAAACAAATAAATCATTTATCCACCTTACAATAATATGTGGTTAGATAGATTGAACCTCGTGAGTTAAAAATATCATGATAAATTAAAAAAAGGTAACACATCGATTAAACATACTTTTATCATATTACACTACAAAAAATATACTAAATTGAGGCAATTTTATAGTGTAAATTTTATAAACTGCCTTAATTCAAAAACAAATAGTACCAGCCCAATTGTTACCCTTTTTTTATTAAGCCCAATATTGTTCCAAAAATGCCACAAAACAGAGAACATTTTTACACCCAAAAGAGTCACTTCTCTCACTCTTCGATGCTCGTTGCTGCTCCGCCACTGCTTCGTCGCTGCGCCACTGCTCCTTCTGTCTTCGTCTTCATCTCTAAGCTCTCTACTCAAGTCGCTCCACTCTCTCTCTCTCGCTCCGCGTTTTCGAATTCGCATGCATGAATTGTGTCAGCAACGTGTTTGATTTTATGTCTAGCAGGATTCTCTTGCTCAGAACGTGAAGGAAGAATCCGGCGGATTTGTGGATCTCGGTCGCCGCGGCAAAGTGAGCATCGATCGCCTCTTTTACTCTTTCACTTCTATTATTTAATTTCCGTTTTGTCGATTCGATTGAATTTGACGAGAGAACTGAATCAAATGCAACGGAAGCTAGAAACCGTGTGTATATAGCTGGAAGAAGTGAATGTTTTGCTGAATTACATATTGGTGATTTTTGTGATATAGAGAATGATGCAGTCGGTGGCCTTTCGCTCGGTTTGGACGATAGTCTTGGACTGTTTGATGTTTTTTTTGCAAGTCTATCAATGATCCTTGTCAGTGAGGTTGGTTCAGCAAAACTTTACATGCTGGTGTTCATTCGTTGTTTACCAGATTTAATTCATTAGAGATAGAGAACAAGTTGCTTAGCTGCATTTTATGTAGCAGTTAGTTATAGGTACTTTGGTGAATTAGTTTGCTCAGTTGCTTAGCTACATTTTGAAGATTGCGGACTGTGACTTGATGGTGATAAGAGCAATTGAGTCGTTATGAATGATATTGTTGCTTGTCCTTCTATGTTTGGGTTATGAATGATATTGTTGCTTGTCCTTCTATGTTTGGGTTATGTCTTTTAACTGAAAATTTGCTTGCTGCTAGATTGGGGATGAGACATTTATAATTGCAGCTCTTATTGCTATGCGTCACCTGAAGTCAATTGTCTTGTCTGGTGCGCTCTCTGCCCTGTTTGTAATGACAGTAAGTGCAACTGTAATTATGTGTTAAGATTTTAATGCTCCTGCTTTTGTGCTTCTTATCATGGGCTGTTTTTTTGCATGTTATTGTTATGTGGTTTCAACAACTTTGATTGTGCCAAATTTGATTTCTAGGAAACATACAAATAGTGCTGCTACAGGTAATTTTTCTAGAATTTATATGTATCACTAGCCCTGAGCAATTTTGGATATTGTAATTTGTAACTTTTGCCGTAAAAAGAGGATGTAAAAGTTTGTTTTTTTATAGAAGAAAAATTACAATGGTTGACTCTACTCTGCACCTTGCACCTGTTATATAGAAGCTTTTGTAATTAGCATTTTTTTGATGTTTCTGGGGTGTAACGATGTGTGGTTGGCGAACTGTTTAATTCCCATGTCCTGTTCTATGTATCCGTATTAATTGATTGTGTCTGTTTCCTAGCTGTACAGTGGTTATTATTTTGAAGTTATAATAATCTTTTCATATTCCTTTCTTATTCAGGCTTCCATTTGTATTTCTAGCCCTTCAGGGTTCACTTTGATTCTTGATTGCGACAAGTATAATGAATAATGGGATTTAGCATCATTTGCTGGCTATCTGGGTTATGTTCACATCAGGTTTTTGTGTGATTAGCTTGTATGAAACCCATGAAAAATCTTGTGGGCAATAGAAAGTCAGAAGCTATGAACATTATTAACATCAATATAGAATTTGAATGTGGTTTTATAACCAATTGTATGCCATTTGTTTTTGGATTGTCATTTATGCCTTAGTGAATTATTTGTTTTGAAATGTCCTTTCATTTTCTTGCGTTTATTTTTTTTACTTTTTATTTTATTTTTTATACGTATGATTTTTATTTTCATTTATAAGTTTTGTGTTGGAATATGAAACTAAGCCTATCTTGTCGGTCATATGCAGTTCTTTATGCTTTCTTTGGTTTGCGATTACTGTATATTGCTTGGAAATCAGATCCAAAATCTTCAGATAAGAAGGAAATGGAAGAAGTATGTTTTTATTGATTCTTTGTAGTAACATGCTTTTCACAATAGTTATAACTAGATACTTATAAGTTATACAGGCTTGGAGAAGCATTGCTCCAAGTGCCTGTGTTTTGGATGACATATTGTTCATTACAAATGATTATTGCCTTTGACCAGTTACTGTGTTCGTGTTAGTTGAAACATTAACAAACTAATCATTGCCTTTTGGTTTATGAACGTTAAAATATATGCTATGAACTAGAATCTTGACATAGATTCCGGTTTTTTATGCTGCTACTTTTGCCATTGTAGTTTCCCTGTTCCTCCACCTGGTTGCTTTGCCAAGGGGAGAGGATCTCTATTAATTACCTCTGAAAATGATGCTGCCTACAGCGGTTCTATAACTGATGAATTGGTTGGTTCAGTTGAAAACAAAGAAAGAAACCCTGTTTATGTCAAATTTCGTAATGGCTAAGAATTTGCTCTCTTTTACTATGTTGAAGAGAAGCTTAAAGGTGGACAAGGGAAAAATTCAGTCCGCCGCTTCTTTTCAAGATTTTGTACGCCAATATTTTTGGAAGTAAGTGCAACTTTGACTCAATTACTTGATTAAAAGATAATAATCACATCTGTAACATTTTCCATTTTAATGTAGTCTTTTATTTTAATATTCCTTGCCGAGTGGGGTGATCGTAGCCAGATTGCAACAACTGCAGTAATAAACTCAAATCATTTTTCAGTTCTTTGATTCTTGTGGCATTACTATTTTTTTCCTCCTCAATTTGTCATATAGCTTTTGATTTTGCATGGGCTTCTTAATTTACAGGCTTTTGTTCAATTTTATAGTATACTGCATCAATGATGCAACAAAGTGCAGGTGGTCTTATGGTTGGACATTCTTAAAATGCATAAAATTTTTAGCTTTATTTTATTCAACCTTGTTTTATTCAAGGATATAATCATTGCACAAAGTTGTTTCTTATTTCGACCTAGTTAGTTTACTTGCATGCTATGTAGTTGAGTTTCACTTTCCTTTCAGGCATATAGTTCAAAATCATTTGTAAATTCAAAATCATGTCCCTGCTTTCTTTGTTTCTGCAGGCTTCACTGCAAAAGGAGCATGGAACGAAATTATAATCTCTGGAAGATTAGATACACTAAGGGAGTTTGTTGATTCATGTGAATCTCTCCCGGTGACATACCAAGTGAGCATGCAATTGAGATGGTTGCTTTATTTGACAATGAGAAGGTATTCTTCTCATTTGATTATATTTAAAGTATCATGAAAATTCTATTATCATCTTACTTAGGTAACTAAAATAGGTTTCTTTTCCTATTTCTTTCTTATACCCGCCTGCAGGCCACAAAATAGTTGGATGGTGGGCATTGAACTACTTATTGTTGTTCCTGCACGTGGAAATCCTTAATGCATCCTTTATCCTTTATTTCTCTGCATAAATAATTTTTTTTTCTTGTGTAACTACATTATTGCAATAACAATACATAGTCTACTAATTTGTATGATGAAGACCTGGCCAATGTCGTCTCAGTCCTTGATATTTTTGTTGTGTCCTTGTTAAGGTACCCCAAATGATATTGTTGAGGCATGTCTTGTGTGCCGTGGTGATTGTAATTGCATTTGCAATTCAAATTGTGTTAATGCAATTTGATTTCTTTGATTCATTAATTCAAGTCATTTCTGGCCAGAATTTAAACAACGCTTTTCTGTAATTTTTGTAATTTAACCGCACCTTCCATGAGTTAATACTGTGACGTTTTACCATTGTAACTAATAAACAAGATTGATGGAATTTTAAGATTGTCATAAATAAAATAAAAAAATGTCACTATTTTAAGGAGATTTAAAAATGTCACAAAATGATTAAAAATGGCCATAAAATGAGAGTAGGTGGGTTAGGTGAGAGTTAAAAATTAAGGTGAAAGTTTTGTAAAATATCACAAAAGATTTCGTAGAATTGAAGAACTCTCACTAAACAGAAAAATAATCTTCACAAATCAACAAATTTTTTGTAGTATTACTTCAATTGTTATTTTTGATATTTAATTTTAATAATTTATACTCAAGCAAATTCATAAATAGAAAATACAAATATTTTCGTTACATTTATATATTTTAATCAAACCATTAAAATAATTAACGAATTCGTCTTATGGTTTGAGCCAGAGGGGTTCTTTTTTCTTCTTAAAAGTAACAATAATCCATTCCATGTGGTATTATCTTCACAACCAAACAAGGGCAGGAGCAATCAATTGAACAAAAAGGAATAGGATTGGTTAGGAGAGGGTCCCCCGTGATTTTGACTCCATCATGGGGTGACAGTGACAGCGACACCTCCTCACTTGTCAGTGTCACCCAAACCCGATCCCAATACGACACCGTTTTCTCTGCTCTCCGCCTACTCCGGCGCACGTTAGACGACACCTGTCCTCCTTTGTCATTCTCAGCCGGCACTTGTTTTTTCCTACGGTTTCTTGTTCCCCAAACACACAGAAATAAAAAAAAAATACAAATAAAAGCCTTAAAAAAAAAAAAGCTAAAAATCTTATCTAAGACACATAAAAGTAATATCTCCGATTCATTTTAAAAATCACTTTAACTAAATGTATTATTATTAAAAGATTTAAAATTAAAAGTAATTGAAAATGTAATTTATTTAATTATTTTTAATTAATTTAATTAAAATACTTTATAATAAAAAAAAGAGATTAAAATAATATTAAAAATTAATATATTTAAACTAAGTGTATAATTATAAAAATAATAATAAAATTTATTTTAAAAAATAAAAAATGACAAAAAAGAAATTAACTGAAATGACAGTTAAAAATTAAAATTAATAGGAGGGGGTAATAAAATTTAAGAGAGAGAGAGGGATAACACTTGCTATCGAACCTGCACTATTTGGATGAGAATGAGATGACTCGGGATTTGACTCATTGAGTCACGGATCAACGGTTAAAAGTTGGAAAAGGGTATCTTTTGCTTTTGATATAGTTCACTCTCTCTCTCTCTCTCTCTCTCTCTCTCGCTCTCTCGCTACCATCAGTTTCAGTGTTTTCTCAGGTGAATTGAGCTTCGACTTTCCCCCGTCTCTGGATCTGCACTATTTTTTTTTCCAGCTAATTGGGTTCCTTTTTTTCCCCCCCTCAAAAGTTGTAATCTTTTAATTTGCTGCATTGGATATATACCATTCAGATTGGTCTTGCTTGGACTTGGGTCATTGTTCTGTGAACTTGGGGATTTTCTGGGGTTTAGATTTTCATTGAATTGTTCTTTGTTTTCTTTTTGGGGGCATTTATGTCAAATGCAGAGTTTATTCAGAAGCAGAAAGAGTCAAAACAGTTATAGTCAACATCTTTGATTGATGGTTATTACCTACCCATCTTGTATATTTTGAAGTGCCATGTTCTTAATTGTAGTAAGATCTGTCACCTTTTTAGGATGGCTTTTAGATAGCTTAACCTGATGATGTTACGAGCAATGATTTCGGGTGTGCTGCAATTACTTGTAGTTGGCTTTGAAAAGACAGTGTTGCCATGCTTTGTGGATACACAGTTTCTATGCATCAGTTTATTGGGTTTGTTTTTAACTTGGGATTTGTAGCACTGGAGGGAAAAATAAGGAGCTTTAATTGCTTAGTAGTTGGAAAACTTGTTGTTCCTCTTAATCTTTTGTCATGATGGATTAGTGATTGCTTCAAAGCGGTCAAGGTGTTGGGTTTATGGGATTGGTATGCAGAGGTAGGTGTATGAGGAACTATAACAGCTTTGTAGTGTAGGCTATATCAGATTGTGAGGATGAAGAGGAGGAAATGTTGTGTTGGACTGCTTTCATTTGTTTTGTTTTTATGGGGTCAATCCCCTTTTTCATGCATGAATGATGCTATACATTGCTAATTTGCTTTGCAGTATTATTCCATCAGGAGTAGTGCACAGTGAATAGTTTCAATTGCTTTTGGAACAATTTGTTTTTGGATTGGGTTAGGTTTTCAATTGTGTTCGGGGATGTTTTAGGTTGAAAGAGGGAAGAAGTTAATCTGGGTCTTGATATGGTATTGAAAGAATCTTACTAGACTGGAATGATTTGCAATTGATGCCTGATCTCCTATGACAACAATTTGGCTTCATAATATTATAGTTATTCATCACATGGTCACATTTGTTTTGACTACAACCGGTCTTTGTTTTATATGCTTCCAATGTCTTGATCAATGACTGTTAGAATTAAAGGCAGAAAAGTAAAATATAACAACCAAACTACTGAATTCATTTAAAAAGGGTGAATTTTCACCTAAGGTGTAGCAGCTGTGACAGTCCAAGTCCTCACCCTACAATGAATGCGGTGGGTGTGAGTGATTTTGAGGTCTAACATCTTCAACTTGTGGTTCCCCAATGCTTATGGTAGTTTGAAATCCATGTTGTGGAAACTAATCTTGTGAACTACTAGCATTTAGGAAACCAAGAAAATAGACCAATCAAAACCAATATAGATTATGTAGGTCACAGGAAGACAAATTACTGTGCCAAAATTGATTTAGTTGCACCTTGTAAATTGATTTTATCAGTTAAGTATGTGCTTGTATTGATCCTTTGCTATTTGTTTCATCGTTCTTGTATCTCATGGTTCAATGCACTTCACCTTTATGCTAATTAAGATTTTGTACAATATTCAACTGCTTTTGCACTGACTTGGCCAGAAAATTGTTTTGCCCGGTTTGTGCTAGATTGAAAATTATACACCATGGGTGTCTCTGGGAAATGGATTAAAGCATTGGTTGGTCTAAAGAAATCAGACAAGCCAGAATCTTCGGACAAGGATGGAAATGTGAGCATAGCTCTCTCTAATCTCTCCTATTCTTTAGTACTTCTATTCCCCATTTTTAATATTTTTTTCATTTGCTGGTGGAAAGTACAAAGTATCACATTGGTGTATTACTTAATTTGTGTGTTATCTCTTTGTTATTTCTAATTTCCTGTTTTCCCTGCCCTGCTGCATCCCCCAACCCCAAAAATAACCCAAACAAGAAGATAATAAGTTTGCTTGCCTAGGTTTCAACTCAAGTGGGGACAAATTATAGCTTATTTGTTTTTGTTTTTTTTAAGTCTCTTCATCCCTTTCATGGTTTCTTTTCCTGAAATATGGGCAAAATGTGATTGTAAATATAAGTGTATTCGTTTTATTATTCAAATCTTTGCATATTAAGGCTATAGAGAGATTATAAAAAGATGTGTTACTTAGGGACCTGAAACTTAAGTTTATTTACCCTTGTTAACTCATTTAATGACTTTGATGTATGCAACCTGATTGACAACCAATCATTTCTGTTGATAAAAGCAGAACCTCCTCCTTATTCACCTCTATGGATAATGGAAGAGTTTTGAGAATGCTTTACAAGACTTGACATCAATTTCTGAATTATCTTTCCACTTTCGATATTGTTAAACTATTAGTTTCTAAGTTAATGTGTTTTTATCTGTTCTTCTATTGATTCTTTTCAAAATTCCTATTCTAGGCTTCTTGCTGTGCTTGTATAACGCAGTGCTTGAAGAACTTCCTATTGGAAATATAACTACATGTTGATTGTCAATTTTTTTATAATTATTTTTAAAAAATTTTGAACTTTCCAATGATCAGAAGGTTGGCAAGTTTCGGCATCAGAGAAAGCATTCCATCAAAATTGACAATAGTAAACTTCAAAATGAGTTTGACAATGGTGGTACTCCACCTATTGAAGTTGTGGATGCCCCTTCAAACCTTGATGCCCATCATTCACCTTCTACTTCACAACAAGCAGAGGATGCTGCACATAATCATCAAATTATGAGGGAGGAATGGGCTGCAACATGCATTCAAACAGCATTTCGAGGATTTTTGGTAATTTGTCATGTCAGTTTGGCTTAATTTCTCTGAACTGGAATGATCGTGTTAATTATTTTCTCCTATTTCAATGTGATTGGGGAGCAGCATTGATTTGATAACATTTTTCTCGTTTTTTCTCCCTTTATAGTCCGAGAGGATGTCTTACTCCATTTTGTATTCTTTCCTTTGCTATGTGATGGTTGGGATCTACCTCTAGGATGTTATATTTCTGTAATCAGAATTTAATTTGGTTTATCTTAAGGTGCAGTTCATATCTATATGGAACTTCTTTCTTTTATTTTGCTTTTTGTTTTTGTGTTTATTCACTCCTTCATTTAGCCTGAAACTTATTGTAATTGCTTTAAGAGCTTTATTTCCGACAACTTAGACCAAGCTGGAAGCTCTTGTTCTTCCATGTATCAGGCCAGAAGAGCACTACGAGCTTTGAAAGGATTGGTAAGGCTTCAGGCCCTTGTAAGAGGCCATGCGGTGAGAAAACAAGCTGCAATAACACTCCGTTGTATGCAAGCTTTGGTGCGGGTTCAAGCTCGTGTTCGGGCAAGGCGTGTTCGTTTGTCATTGGAAAGTCAAACAGCACAACAGAAACTTCAGCAACAGCTTGCACATGAAGCGCGTGTTCGAGAAATAGAAGTAAGCAGTACTATTCTATTCCCAGAATGGTCTTGCTTTTGTTAATATCTAATATTTTCCTCTCTGTCGATATTGTTTTCCTTGTATTCCCAGGGGGATGGATGTAAGTAAAATTTAACTTCATGAAATTGAAATAGTTGTTGGATTGATAAGATCAAGAAATAGGATCTACCTTTTTCCTTCTTACTTTTTTGCCTCAAGTCAATTGACAATAATCTGCAGCTATATGTAATATAGAAGTATTGTGATCAAAGGTTTGTTGCCATTTTTGGTCAATTTAGTTTCTTAACATTTTTTTTTGTTAATTTCCCATGACTACCTGCTGTCCCTGTTTCTTATTCAGTTATTTGTCAATGAATCTGTTGATCATTATCGGAAACCTAGCGTTGTACTAATAGTGAGTAGCAGCTTAGATTGTGCTTTTCTTGTACTTGTTTGGTACAGGAAGGTTGGTGTGACAGTGTGGGATCTGTAGAAGAAATTCAAGCCAAAATAATAAAGAGACAGGAGGCTGCAGCCAAACGAGAGAGAGCCATGGCATATGCTCTAGCTCATCAGGTAAAGTTACAATGGCCTCTCATTGAATTAAGAGGGCGGGCATTATATGTACTTCGACTAATCTTAATGTAACTTGCATAACAAAAAATAACTGAAATATATAAAAGTTTCATTCCTTTGTTAATAACTATGGAGGGTCCTTGCAAAGGAAGCTGGATGCTAAACATTTTTTCAAATTGAATTTTTACTTAATATTGTTGTCCCTGACTCCCTATCAATTGTCATCCTCCAATTTTTCCTTTGGTTCATCTTTTTGGGCCACAAGCTTGGGTATAAGATTAGTTTTTCTCCTCTCTTTCGCCGTTGCAGTGGCAGGCAGGATCACGGCAGCAGGCTGTTTCTTCTGAGTTTGAACCAGATAAAAGTAGTTGGGGTTGGAACTGGTTGGAAAGATGGATGGCCGTGCGTCCTTGGGAGAATCGCTTTCTTGACATTAATACGAGGGATGGAGTAATGGCTGACGGAAATGGAACTCCGGATGGTAAAAATGGAATCAGACCTCAGTTAAGATCTGCTAATACAAGACCAATTCCATCAACTATTCATGCAAATCATGCCAGTCAGTTAACCGGTCCCTGCCTTTCTGATGGTTGTGATTCTTCACCTAGTAAGTCAGCAGGTTTGCTAGAATCGTCCAACATGGAGATTGTTAAGCCAAAATCTAACACAAATGTTCAAAATCCAACTGAAGAAGCCAGCTCAAGACCTGAAATTCGGTCAAGATCTCACAGTAATCCAAAGGAGAGAACCACAAAGGTAGATAAACAGGCAAACAAGAGGTTATCGCTGCCTAACAACGGTGAGTTTGTTTCTCCTTCTTTGCACATTCTTTAGGCAATGAGATTTTCTCCTCTCCAAGTTGCCTTGCTGGCATCATTGGAGAAATTTGCTTAATATAGAACTTGATCACAGATGTTTTGTAAGCCCAAGAAATTAATCGTCATTTTTTACTACTACGTTTGTGTAAATATCTTCTGGTAAGAATAAATAAAATACTTGGTAACCAAAAAAATTGTCCGAATTATGTGGCAAGAGATGTGATGAATATCTCATATTCTTTCTACTTTCTCGATTTTTGTCCTTTCACTTAGAATTTGCCACATAATGGTTTTTCTGGCAAACTATTCTGACAGTGTAGCGTCATTGTTTTGAAATACCTTAGTAGATAAGGTAGTATAATAAGCAATGTGATGTGAATCAAAAAAACAATAAGCAATGTGATATTTCCAAATCCTGTTGAATGATTGTGTTATGCTCAGGGAATCAGCCATTTCTAATTCTTTTAATTTCTCATCAATTTTAGCAGGGGGAGGTCCCGGGGCTCAAACAGGGAGAGATCCTACTAGAGCCAAAGCGAAAGGGACGCATGGCACGCAAAAGCCTGTAAGGGATAAACCTAATCTCAATGGGGGAGGGGATGTGAATCTTACTAAATCTGTTCCACAACCCACGGTTCCGTAGCTTCAAGAATCCGAAGTACAAAGAATTATGGCATGGCATGTGTCTATCTGCACGTGTAAAATGCCAAACTTTTTGCGGGTTTGCAACCACAATGCACATGTTCCTCCATGAAGATGCAGATATAATATGATTGTTGAGGTTGGGCTTGAGTTGTCATGGGAATTAGACTTTTTCCTGGTGGGACACACATCTGTTGTAATTATATCATATTTTGTTGTGAGCTATGTAATAATGGGGTATGTTTATATTCAAGTGTCACTGCCTTCCATTTTATTGCTAGCTTGCAAAGCGCTGTTTTCTTATTGTCTGGTTCCAACATATTGTTGTGTTGTTCTATAAGAGCAAGGACGCATGAAAATGATGATTAGATTATTTTTGGCGTGATTCAGCATATTGTGGGCAGCCGACGCGAATGAGCATGGCGTTGTTATTAAAGAGGTAACGAACGAACTAACTAACTAAAAATACGGGATTGGTTAAAACGACTAAAAAGCGCGGAAAGGGCGGTTACTAATTGTGGGGCATAGAAAAAAGAGGACACGATCATCCTCCTCCCTCTTCCAAAAACACATAAGCATACATTGCCCTCCCCTCCCCTCCCCGTCCCATTCACCGCCACCATCGTTTTGTTCGTCAAAAAAAGACTCAAATGTTGTCAAACCAATTGGTAGCCTCATTCTCCCTCCTCCTCTCCCTGCCGCTCCTCATCCTCCTGGCCCCACACATCCTCCCTTACCCTCACCCTCCTCTCCCTTTCTCCCCACAAGACGAACTCGACGACCTCGCCCTCTTCACCCGCGCCTCCACCTCCTTCACCCTCCGACAACACCAACCCAGGCCTTCTAGAATCTTCCACCTCTCCTCCTCACCATCCAGAAACCCCAACCTCAAGATCGCATTCCTCTTCCTCACCAACACCGATCTCCATTTCTCCCCTCTCTGGAACCTCTTCTTCCAATCCCAACCCCATTCCCTCTTCAACATCTACGTCCACGCCGATCCCAACTCAAATCTCACCAAACCCCTATACGGCGTCTTCCGCCGCCGTTTCATCCCCTCCAAGCCCACCTTACGCTCCTCCCCCACCCTCATCTCCGCCACGCGCCGCCTCCTCGCCCACGCCCTCCTCGACGACCCCTCCAACGCCTACTTCGCCCTCCTCTCGCAATCCTGCGTCCCCCTCCACTCCTTCCCCTACGTCTACCGCTCCCTCTTCCTCTCCCCGACGTTCGACTCGCCCGATCCGACCCGGACGAGTCCGTCTCACAGAAGCTTCATCGAGACCCTGACCTACGCGCCGTGGCTCTGGGAGCGCTACGTCGCCAGGGGGAGGTTCGCGATGCTGCCGGAGGTCTCGTACGAGGAGTTCCGCGTCGGATCGCAGTTCTTCACTCTCACGCGCCGACACGCGCTGACGGTGGTGAGGGACCGCGCGCTGTGGAGGAAGTTCAGGTTCGCGTGTTACAGGGAGGACGAGTGCTACCCTGAGGAGCACTATTTCCCGACGCTCCTGTCGATGAAGGATCCGATGGGATGCAGCAACTACACGCTGACACGTGTCAACTGGACGGGGACGGTGGACGGGCACCCCCACTCGTACGGGCCGTCGGAGGTGTCGCCGGAGCTGATTGGGCGGCTGAGGGAGTCGAACTACTCCGAGTCTTACCTGTTTGCGAGGAAGTTCACTCCTGATTGCTTGGAGCCGTTGATGCGCATTGCTAAGTCTGTCATTTTCAGGGACTGAGCATGGTATGGTATGTTGGTTCATCTCCTCTTTAGCTTCTCCATTTTTGGTACATTCCTACATTAATGAAGTCATTTAGATAGTGGATGAAGCAACATATATTTGAGTTACATACATTATTATATCAACATTGCAATTTACAGTGTTGAGAGCTCTTTTATCCTCTGTTTCATTCGGTCGAGTGTCATTGAGTAATATAGCCAGGGTTTTACTCATTTATGTTATCACAATCTACGTACAAGTGTTACCTTTGAAAAATTATTTTAAAATTTATGTTATCTCGACTATTAACACAAAATTAAATTTGTGGCGTGCATGTTCACTTGGTACTTAAAACCATCCATAATTTTGATATATTGTTAGTATAAAAGAGTTTTTTATATTATCATCTAGTCACTTACGGTTATTTATGAGATTTTTGACACAAGATACAAGAATTATAATTAGACAATATTAGAATCATCCCTATGTTTGGTTGGTGGTGAGATTTACTGTTGTGTTGTTTAGAGTTGGTGCTAAGTGAATAGTGGATGATGGATGGGGTATGTAGTCAAAAGTTACAAACTCCATATACTAGTGTCAATTTGTTTTGTTTGTTCTTTTGTAACGGATGCGTCGTTGTTGGAAATTGACATTGTCTGTCTTTCTTTTGTCTGCATTAATGAGTGGTTGCTATTGCCATTTTTTGGTGCTATTTATTCTCGTTTTGTGATGAGAGAAAGATTTCTGACATTGTATATTAGGTTTTTGTTTTTCATTTCTTGTTTTTGTTTTTAGTTAGGTTTTTGTTTTTTAAAATTTTGCGAAAAATAATAAACATAGGAAACATGATTTTCTTAATTTTACTATTTTATTCATAAAATTTTAAAAGACAAGTGAATTATAAATAAATAAGAGAAAATCAAACATACGCTTCTTTTCTTAATGTCAAAATAGGGTGCTTTATGCTTGTAGCTAGCTGTTTCTTCGTATCCTGCATGGCATTTCTTATATCTGTTGGAAGCACTTTTCTGGATTATGTTTCGGGTACTCTGCACAATGCAGCTCGCATATGTTTGTTTGTTTTGTTTTTTTTATGGTTCTTTTTCCTGTTCAATTTTCTTATCTGATTCTAAGATTGAAATAATAATAAGTTGAATCACATTTTATTCACAGAGGTGGAATGGTCATTGGTCAGTGAAAAGGTTATGTAGAGGGATGGATTCAATTCATGTTGTTGCTACCTTGATGGGGGGATATATGGTGTGAAGAGGCACGAATAGCCCAATACACTATATGCCTGGGAACTCTGACAGAGAGAGAGGCTGGAAATACAACATGCACCACAAGGAATAAAAATCTGAACAAATAAAAATAGGTAGAGACACAAACACCTACAAGAATTGATAAAATGGAAAAGCGAGAGCTTATACTCTAGTAACAAGTGGGTGGAGTTAAATTGGTATAGTTGTTGTCATCGAATATGATGACGCCGGGTAATTTTGTCTTTGCTGGGTTGATTTTTGTACATATAAGAAGAGTAGTGTAGAAGGTAATAACACGATCAGAAAAGGTCCATAAGGACGAAGCATGTGTTGTTGCCTGAAGGAACGGTGATTGAATAACGTATAAACAGATTCTTAATTTATTAATTATTTTATATCATGTTTCTATTCCTTTTCTTTTACATCTTTTCAAGAATGAACGAAGTTAAACATATAACGAATTCATTCTCCAATTGATCACTTGGTGCTAGTACTATTACTCATGCTCTTTGCAGCTCTTTTTATTTCCCAATTGTCTTCATCCTCTGACTCCTTTAGTGTGGAGTGAAGCCAAAAATGATATATTTTTATCGGAGAAGAATTTCAATCTTAACCCATTTTTATATTTTATGAAACATTAATTAAATAGTACTTATATGTCAATGAGTGGGGCTATATTAGCATCCAAGATAGGATTCTCATTAAAGATGTTCTTAGTGTCAATCTCTCTCTCATTCCTTTCCCGTGAAGGACCTGGACCTGCTCGAGGCGCATCTTCTCACCTCCAAAAGCCATCAATCCATTAACTATCAGGTTTCCCTCATAAGTATCTGAGGCTAGTCCTAGGGATACACCCAAATCCTTGGGTTCAGCATACATAACCTTCCTAAGTTATCACTACGTGTAATTTCCTTTTGAACCATTGATTAAATAGCATCATTAACCTTGTCTTAGGGATACATTTAATTAGTCTTATGTATCCAGTGTAGATGATGCTATTTAATTACTCTCAGTTTTAAAATTAACCGAAAGCATTTCAAGTCCGTAGACACATTTTCACGTTCGCAAGCAATTTGGACGAGTTAGTTGGTTAACTAAATACCACGTTCCAAGAACATGGAATCCAAATGATGGAATGGAGGGGTTTGGTGTTTTTATTTTGTTTATATATTAATTAATATAAAATTATTATTTACATAACAATTATTTTAAATAACATTTATATTTTTAAAAATTAAAAATGTAACTTGTCAAACACCGATAATCCAAAACTTGATAAGCATTAACACAAAATATCTATTAAGGCCTACAGGTAAAAAAAAAATAAGGGTTAATTAAGTTTTTCATCCCTGTAATTTGGGAAAGTTTGGTTTTGGTCCCTCTATGTAAGTTTTGGTCCCTGTAAAATATCAAGATTTGATTTTAGTCCCTGCTAACGTCTGGGACCTGACGGTGCTGACGTGGCCGTTAGCCCTACGGACGTGGCGTGCCACGTGGACTCGTCACGTGGCATGACCCGGTTCACCCACCCATCAACCCATAACCCGNAGAGGGACCAAAACCAAACTTTCCCAAATTACAGGGATGAAAAACTTAATTAACCCAAAAAATAAAGATAAAAGAACTCATATGTTTGAAATTTATTAGTATAAGAATTGATTTCATATAATTTTACTATTTTACAACTTTACCTATATTATTAAAAACAAAACGTGTAAGAGAGTCTTTGTAAACAAAATATAAACTTAAAACCAAGTTAATTAACTCTAAATATTTTAAATTTGTAAAAGTTTTAAAATTAAAATAATAAAATCTTATGAGATTTACTAGATTAAACTATTTCTCATTTTCTAAAAAAAACAAATCAAATCAAATCAAATTAACCATAAATTTGAATTTACAACTTAAGTTAATTCCATCTTTATCCAATCTCACACGCAAATGAAAAGAAAAGTTACAAACAATAAAAATAGTATTGAGGAAGATTGAGTAAAAGAAAGTAAAGGCAACACCAACAACTACCAATCTTGCCACCATTTCTTTAACTCCCCTGCCATCACGTTACTCCATTTGTAGAGAGGGAAAAAATAACAATAACCACCCCACTAGCCAGAGGATTTCAAAAGTTCAGGAAAGCAAAACAAAGATTGGCATCTACCATCTTCATCATCAACTACCCTATCCAACAATGGCACTATGGTGGTGGTTGTCGATGATGATGGTGGTGGCGGCAGAGTTTGTAGCTGGCACCAACACCAACAAGGTGTACCAGCCATGTGCTGACACAAAGGTTCAGAGATCTGATGGTTTCACTTTTGGCATTGCTTTCAGTTCCAAGGACTCATTCTTCTTCCACAACAACCTCTCACTTCAGCTTTCTCCATGTGATCGCCGCCTTTCTCTGTCTTCCTCCTCTCACTCGTCGCAGCTTGCGATCTTCCGCCCCAAAGTTGATGAGATCTCCCTCCTCACCATCAACACCACCACCTCTTCTTTCTTCCCTGTAAGTTGCTTCTTTCTTTTGGTCTTTGCTTTATTGAAAAGTAATATTATTCATATATACTTTTCTTGCTTGCTTGAAAATGGTGAATGGGAACTTTGGGGGTAATATACGGACGGATGCTCCCAAGTGAGAATCTAGAATCTGTACAGCGTGGGAAAGTATGGGAGTTTATCTCACTTTTTCACTTTAGATGATCTTAGTCACATTAATTATGTTTATATATATATGGATACACTATGCGTACTGAGAGTATCTTTAACAACGTATGTAGTTTACATTAGTATCAGCAAATTCTATCTTACGTAATTGAAATCCATATTTATCTGCATTTGGTTCTCCCTGAGATCGATTTGGGTGTCTGAAAACTATGTTCGAACAACATTTCTCTATATCCTATTGGCACTGAAGAGTGCCATTGTGGCTTCCTTTTATTGTTTGGGAAATTGGATTGATACTTCTATTCTATGTTTGATAATGACAAGGTGACTTCTCAGGGTGATTGGTTATTTTCTTAATTGTAATTCATGCTTTCAAGGGTTATGAAAGAAAGAGGGTTTAAATGACATTGAAGAGGTGTCACTTTTTAGGTTTATTTGTATTGGTGCTTTTGCTACATAAATAATATTGAATTGAGTGCGAAACTGTTGATAGAAAAAGAAATTTTGGCACATTTTATGGCTATCACTTTCTTTTCTCATTGTACATGTGGAACTAACTAGCCAATGAGGCCAAACTGACAGCTGGATTAATTGTGTGTGACTGTGACATCAAAACCATAGGCTTGAACTTGCAAGCACCATATATTGTTGTTATATGCAGAATAAGGAAAACTTTGCAGTATTTCTGTTCTTAACTTTAGTTTATTAGTTGCTCAAAAAGTACATCTGATGCTCAATATTTAACAAGACCTTGAAGGTAAGATAGACAGATAGTGAAGTTTGTATTCATTCACTATCAACCATTAGGAAATCAACTTTACTAAATGATATATTTGTTGAATGTGATCCATGTTTAGGTTTGCCAATGTTCTTAATCTGAAGTAGGAGTGCTGTTATTGCTGGAAAAAGCACCTATGAAGCATAGATATGGAATTTGAAAGATGAATAATGCATGCTTGAGTTTATAATACAGTGGCTTGTGCTTTTCCTGAAACTTTCAAGTCCCTGGGTTACTCTGAACATTGGAGGAGTTAATAGCTTTTTCTTGTTTCAAAACATGAGGGCATCTTCCTGATACTTTTATGCCCCAAACTTCTAAGAAGCCTTGGTGCTATAAATAAAATTACCTCTTCAATATGATTGGAATGTATAATCTCAGGGCTTGGTCACTAGGATCCCTGTATTTTTTCTGCTTTGAAAAGGAAAGACAAACATGTCTGCAAATTAGAGTAACCTTAATTCCCCTGAGAAGGTAATAAGAGAAACCTGCACCTGTGGTATTTATCCAAACATTAGAAGTTGCATATGACTTGTGTCATTACAGTAACTAATATATAACTGTCTTCTTCATCATGATAAATATAGGATAGATATGGTGGTTATATGGTGGCATTTGCTGGAAGGAAATATGCTGCGCGTTCTCCACCTGCCTTCATTGCAAACAGCACATATATTGTGACAAGTTTTACACTGGTAAGAATTTAAAATAAAAACTGTAAACCATTGACTCTAAGCTGAATTTTCTGTTTGTTATTGAACAGCTTGAATTTTATTTTATTTTTCATTTGATTAGGTGCTAGAGTTTCAGAAGGGTAGGCTGCAGAACTTGTATTGGAAGAGAGATGGATGTGCTTCATGCAAAGGGAAATCAAACTTTGTTTGCCTCAACAAACAAGATTGTGCTATCAAAACATCATCTTGCAAAGGCAGAGGAGGTTCAGTGGATTGCAGCCTTGGGATACAGCTAGCCTTTTCCGGCACAGACAAGCATCTTTCGGTGCTTAATTCGTGGTATGAAGTGGAAAACCTGCGGCAGTACTCGCTTTACGGCTTGTACTCGAATCTAAGGGACTCTCTCACTAGCCAGTATAACAAATTCTTTTGAAAAACCGTTGTATGTGTTTGGGATGGTCTTGTAGTTTTTGTGACTACTGCTATTTTTGCCTTCTCAATTCCTTATCACTTTACACTTTTTTTTGCCTTAATTTAGATGGTTTATGAACTTATGTGAAGAATGTGTAAATGTGCTTTTATACCACACCTTATGCATTACAGGTGTTACTTGACCATAGTTTCTTTCAGAAGCTTGTTTGCAAAGTTCACCATTAGCGGTGCGTGAGCTAATCATCTGGTAACCTCATTTATCCTTTCGTCAGCTTTTCATCTTTTCATCAGTAACAATGTTTATAAAAAAAATTGTTGATATACTTTGTGGTTCTCATGTGATGAGATGTGACTTAAATGTACTAAGTATAAATAAATAAAGGAAAAATTCTAATTTAATCTCTCTAAATTTTAAGTTTGGGCAATTTTGTTCCTCTCAATTTTTAAAATTGGACTCGTGGCTCTTTTTGTTAGTGTGCCTAATGACAGTGATTGATGTGGCGCTTAACGGAACGTGACACATTGCATCCACATCAACGTCGTCTTTGTCACTAAGCTAGTAGCATTGTTGTGTGTGTTATAATCCGATAACTATTATATTTATTTTATAACCAATAACTAAAAAAAGTTGAACTTAATATATTAAGATCTAAATAATCAAACACCATTATCACTAAAGGATCATTATTATTAACGGGTCTAAATTAAGGATTTTCCCATAAATAAATAAATAAATCTATTTCTAATCAAAGTTGAATAGCACCACTCAATAAAAAAAAAAAACTATATTTCTCTCCAAATATGCCACGTGTCAAGCTAATAGGAAAAATTTTCCGCTAAAACGCCAATACACACTGGCACGCAAGGATGAAAGTATATTCTAAAATCTATTTTGCAATGCACACTGAATACGTATGTAATATATAATATTCTAAACTGGGAATTCATGTTATTGAAGCCAAAGTCATAACAGAAGACAAGGTTTTCATTCTAAGGATGACACTAACACCTTCAAACACTAGACTCTCGTTCAAGTTCTAAAGAAAACAATTTCCAATCATGGTACCATATGCGATGACTATTGTTTAGTCAAGGACAATCTCTATCTAAGGTGAGACTAATATTAAAAAAAGCATGATTTTACACACGGTCAGTTATATGTTGCATTGAGTAGAGTTATCAATCGTAATGGACTTAAAATTTTGATATGCCACGAAGAGTCTTAGAACAACTCGGAGACTACTAATGTTGTATATCATGAGGTCTTTAGAAATTTGAATTGAAGATCATTTATATTAGAGATTGCACCAAGTATTAGTTTATTTTGTTGAACATTGTAAGAATGATATTAACTAATTAAAGTACAGTGGTGTTTTAGAACTATGAAAATGTCATTACTGACCGTAGATTTTTTCAGAATAAAGTAACATAAAAGGAGGGTAAAAAGATTAATAGATTGCCAAATAGAGTCCAATAAATGAATAGCTAAATCAACTATTAATGGTGCCATGCGAAAGAAAATGAAAACAAAGTTTTTTTACGTTAAATTCTAAAAACACCCGATAAATTAGAATCATTGGTAATATTAATTCTTATTCTTACCATGTTAACAAAATGTAAAAGGACCAACCGACGTTCATTAGTTCATTTATGAGAATTGACATTTTGTTCATAAACCTATTGTGGACTGATATGTTATTGAGAAAGGATTTCGGACGAAATTGGCCCATACTTGGCCCAGGTCGTAGGTGGAAAATTTTAATGATTCTTGGGCTGGTCTCAGTGAAAAGCAGTCTGATTTTACCACTTAAAGCCGATAATAAATGTGTCAAATTTGAGTGGAAGCCCAATGAATAAGGAAGTATATCTCTGCCACCATGACCTGATATGTCCAAGTGAAACCCTAGATTTATAGAAGTCACCCTCTTGGTAGAAAGCTGAGAACACGGCACCTGGAGCTTCAACGCAGCTGCTCTTCATTTGCTGGGTAACATGCAATCTTCATTTGAATCTTTATGTGGTTGTTGTAACACGTAATTCATGCTCTTTCTGTACATGTATTTTTTGCTTTTCTTACTTTTTATAAGAAGAAATTTTGAGTGATTATCAACTCTGTTTTCTGTTTAAATTCCCATAGAACCAAACCGTAAAAGCTTTGTTTTGATCCGAGTATGACCTATAGAATAAGTGTGAACTTGATTTGGGCAAAATGAATATAGCATTTACATGACCTTTTATTTTATAATAACTGAAATTGAGATCAAAGTAAGGAAAAAAGTCCCATATATATTATTATCTTCACAAGGAGCAATTTGACTATCTCATATACAAGTTGTTATTAAATGTAATTGTAAATGTTTCATGGGTATTGATATTGATATACAACGGTTCCCAAATCAATTGTAACTAACATGTTTATAGGTTTAATATGACTGAGTGAATGCTCAAAATCAAGAATATCAATAATATTCCGTTCTTGATATTATAATCAAGAATATAGTATCTCACCGTGCATTTCTAGTAAGCACTATAATATAGTAATGAGTAGTTAACATTTTTGCAAGCAAAAAGGTATCGTGTACCAACAGCGAGTCATTTGTGTTGTAGGGTTTTTGGTGTTTCTATCAAATGGTAAAGAACGAGAACCAGAAGACGGGGCTAGGCAGGGCCCTTGTGAAGCAGCACAACAAGATGGTCCACCAAAGCAAGGAGAAGGGCCGCCTCTACAAGAAGAACTTTCTAGAATCTTTCACTGAGGTCTCCGACATCGACGCCATTCTCGAACAGTCTGACCAACCTCCACATGAACCCTTTGCCTTCATCCCCGATCGCCCCGCCACCCCCACCCAAGTCATCAACCTGTGAGTCATCATGAATTTACTTAAACGTTGTCTTCTCGTTCATTCATAAATTAAGATGCTTATGTGGCGTCTTGCTGAAAAAAGGGGTTCAATTTGTATACGCATGTTTGGATTGGTTTTTTGTGTTTGAAATAGCTTATCAAGTTATAATTAAAATCTTTCTTACAGGTTTGGAATCTAATCAATATAATAAATATAGTTAAGGGAAACAAAAGAAGACCACACTATATCTAGCATCACACATGGCAACTTAAGACAACAATTGATTAAAAGAAATACATTGAAGTCCCAATGTAATACTTTAAGAATCATATCAACTTACCAAATCACTGCGTTCTACAACCTGCCAAAGCTGTCTCCAAATATCAAGATTTTTCTCGAATGGGGTCAGTACGAGTGTCTTATTTTTTCATTAAATAAAAAGATAAACAAGCATGCAATGCATTAAATTGTTCAGCTTTCTGTTTGTATTGAAGATTTTGTAATGTTTGTTGTGTGTGTATGAGAGTAGAGATCCAGGGTCTGGGTCCATTGGCATGACACCCGAAGAAATGAGGAAGCAGCAGAAGAGGGAGGAGGAACTGCATGCTAGCAGTCTTCGAGTTCCACGCAGGCATGTTTCTTCTTCAATTGTATGTGGGGTAATTGGTTCTTGTTTGATTTGTTTTGCCTAACTCCTTTGGTTTTGTATCCTTTAGGCCACCATGGAGTGCTGACATGTCAGTGGAGGAGCTTGATGCTAATGAAAGACAAGCTTTCTTGACTTGGCGTCGCAGCCTGGCAAGGTTAAATTTCATTTATCATTGTTAATAAGTCTGAAACTATGTATGACTAAATTAGCAACAAACGGAAATCGTGTGGCTTTACTGGTGTAATTATGAATAGTGAGTTTTGTTAGTAACAGAGTAGAATAAAAGGTTTTGTTGAACTTTTTTAATTTATATTGGTAGCATGATGATGTTTCAGACTTGAGGAAAATAAGACGCTCGTATTGACCCCATTCGAGAAAAATCTTGATATTTGGAGACAGCTTTGGCGGGTTGTAGAACGCAGTGATTTGGTAAGTTGATATGATTCTTAAAGTATTACGTTGATTCCAAGCTGCCCTTTTGCTTGATTCTGCTTAGTATTCAAACAAAAAAGAAGGGGAAAATCTTTATCAAATTTACTGAGGTGATGAACTTTAAACCGAAGGAGAGATCCACCGCAAGATAATTGTAAAATGTAAAAGCACTTCATTTTTTAACTCTTTCAAAAATTAAAAATTAAAAAAAAAACTTGTTGGGAGCAAGTATGTTCATGCATTATTCTTTTCCTATTAATATGTTCTATAATATTTTTTAAAAAGGCCATTGGATAATTTTTACCCTCTGTTATTGTATTTACATAGAAATATATCATGTTTTATTATTATATCTAGCATTCAACTTAGTTTTGTCTTTAAGTGCATGAATTATTGATGATTATGATCTCATTTTTACTTTTTTACCAGCTTGTCATGGTTGTTGATTCGCGAGATCCACTGTTCTATCGCTGTCCTGATCTTGAGGTAAGATTGTTTTATCAGACATCATATGTCTGTAATCTATGTATCCCACTATGGACCTTTATTGTCTATTTGGTTTTGAGAATCATTCTATTGTGTATGCCAAGCATGAATTTTTTTGCATTAATTTTACCTTGGGACAGGCTTATGCACGAGAGGTTGATGAGCATAAACGCACTTTGCTTTTGGTTAATAAGGCAGATCTTTTACCTGCTTCTATCAGGTTTGAATGTCCTCCATAAGGTTTTACATCTTGCTAAGATTCTTATTATTTATCTTTCCCTTTACTTCTCTTTTCCTGCAGAGTGCAATGGGCAGAATATTTTCGTGCCCATGACATTCTCTTCATTTTCTGGTCTGCTAAAGCTGCTTCTGCAGCTCTGGAGGGAAAAAAGCTTGGTTCGTCGTGTGAGGCTGATAACTTGGGGAGAACCAATAACCCAGACACAAAGATATATGGAAGGGATGAGCTTTTGGCTTGCTTACAATCAGAGGCAGAAGAGATAGTTGAAATGAGGAGAAATTCAGGCTCCTCTAACACAGAGCCTTCCAACATTGAATCTTCTGGTAAAAATGCTGCTGGTAGTTCATCATCAAGTAATGTAATTGTCGGATTTGTTGGATATCCTAATGTGGGGAAAAGTTCAACTATTAATGCTCTAGTCGGTCAAAAAAGGACCGGTGTCACCTCTACTCCCGGGAAAACAAAGCACTTCCAGACCTTAATAATTTCTGACAAACTGACCCTTTGTGACTGCCCTGGATTAGTTTTTCCATCCTTCTCAAGCTCAAGATATGAGATGGTTGCTTGTGGGGTGTTGCCTATTGATAGGATGACTGAACACAGGGAGTCTGTCCAAGTTGTAGCCGACAGAGTCGCTAGACACGTCATTGAGGGGGTTTATAAGATCAGTCTTCCTAAGCCAAAGCCATACGAGTCCCAATCCCGACCCCCTTTGGCGTCTGAACTTTTGAGAACATATTGTGCTTCACGTGGCTACGTTGCCTCTAGCGGACTGCCCGATGAAACTAGGGCTGCGCGCCAGATTCTGAAAGATTACATTGATGGGAAGCTGCCTCACTATCAAATGCCCCCTGGCATGACGAACGAGGAACTGGCATTGGAAGATCACGTTGAACATGACTCGGTTAACTTGCATGAATCAGATTCATCTGGTATTGAAGAGTGTTCGGATGTTGAAAGTGAACCTGTGCCACCAAATCTTGAACATGTGTTGGATGACCTAAATTCATTTGACATGGCTAATGGACTTACTGCTTCAAAGAAAGTTACTGTTAAGAAGTCTAAGGAATCTCATAAGCACCACAAAAAGCCTCAGAGGAAAAAAGATCGGTCGTGGAGAGCTGGGAACGATGACGCTGACGGGACACCAGTTGCAAGATTCTTTCAGAAACCAGTAAACACTGGTGCTGTGAAGGTGTGATGTCAAGGTCACGTTCCTTGTGGTTTTGTAGTTAGATCCTTATGTACATTGTTTATCTGAGCTGAAGTTATGAGTGGTGTTTTCACATTGAAGAGTTATTTTTCTTATTAGTGGGATGAAATAAAATAAACAAACCAGAAAATTTGTTAAAATCTTTATGGAATAAAGTGAGAGAATATGCCCTTTTATCCTAGAATTAATATAACTTGCATTGTAATATTCATAAATCTATTTATACATAACGTATTATTTTCATATACACGTATCTAGTTTGCAAAAATACTAGGGAAAATCAGTAACGTGTGGATAGTAACATCGAAAGCTTTAACAACCATTGATATAAACTTTAATTGTTGACCAAAAAAAGATTTCAGTAAATGGCGTTACATTTAAGCTGTTAAATAAATAGTGGCAATGAATGATATTATATTTGTCAAGTCTATTTAAGACTACTAATTAACAAATCTAGTTTGTAGAATAACCACATGCAGATTTCCAAAATGTAGCGGTTTCCAACCTCAGTAACCAATTATTGGCAAGGGGTATTATTACGACCAATGGGTAGGTCCAATAAGGGGATCCTATAGTAACTCAACAGATGGCGAATGATTAGATTAGTGTTCTTAAAAAAAATACTTGAAGAGTGACTAACTCGAATAAGTCTAAATTAGTTTCATTAAGAGCTTTTCATGGTGAAATAAACTCATCTTTTTTTCGAGGCAAAAGAAGTTCAACAACAATTTGAAGAAATTTCAACCAAGACCCAAGGTCTTTTTTGTGGGATTGGAAGACTTCCCCAAGTGTCAATTGAGATTGGCCAGGCTCTCTTCATACTAGAGGTTGTCTCCTTAGTCAAATTCCATGAACCAAAGCTAGGCTTTAGAGAATTCTATGAGGATTTGTGGAAGATTCAGAGAAGATTCAACAATTCAAAAATTAAAGATTATGGTTTTGGCCACATATTCAATCAATCCAGAGATCAGATCAACGAAAACAAAAGCAAAGGATCAAGGAATGAGAATTAAGGGAATGTTATGAGTATCACATTGAGTTAACAAGCAAATTAATGTTTAAGTCATAAAGCAGCTCTCCTCCTTAATAGACTAATTCCTTGAGTTCTCTTCATGAGCTTGAGTTGGAGGAGGCACTAATGTTATGATCCAATAAGAGTAGGCCCATTAGAAACAGTTTATAAATAGATATTATCTCAATGTTACTCATTAGATTGTGAGTAATCAGATTGGTATTTCTAGAGAATACCTAAAAGTTATAGGCTATCTCGAATAAGTTTAACGCATAACTAATGAGTAATCAGATTATAAAATATGAATTTAAAGCATTTAATAAAGGAAATTTTCCTTAATGAGAAAGAATGCTGAGTAAATTCAGAGAACCCAGCGAAACGTGTCATGCTATTGCATTAATGTCTTTATTAGACATGAAGTAACCTTCCACTTAACACAAGAGTTTGATACTAGCCTTCACATCACTAAAGCATGTAAGTACTACATTTGGCATCATACTCAAGATGGCGGTGGATTAACATATATAAATAGGTGGTTTCTTACTTACAGTGTAAATATCTTATGGTATCTAATTTATAAATTTTTATAACTAAATTCACCGATTTTTATTATTATGTCATATTCTATATGATTATAATAAATTTTTCATTAGTCAAATTATTAAAAATGCTAACTTATAAGAGATTTAGATATTCGCAGACCATTTAAGCTTACGATTCATCTCTCAACAAATATTGTATTAAAAAATATTAATTTATAATATTAGATCATATAATTCATTAATATGTCATATTAAATCATGATATAATAACAAAAATCGATGAATTTAGTTATAAAAATTATTAAATAAATTTAAATTAGATACCATAGAGTATTTATTTCATAAGATAGTTAAGAAATCACCAAAAGATTGTAGTTTCTTAACTACTTTTGAAGTAAATACCTATATTAGCATTATTTTATTTTATTTTTATAAAAAATTATATTTATTGGCATTATGTCACAACACTGAGATGCTCATGAGTCATCTACTTTCTTTTTCCTGAGCCTCATCATTATTTTCCACCCATTGTTTTGTCCTATTCCTTTCATTTTCAGCAGCCTTTGTGTTGTGAGTCATCTCAAACTTCCCTTGACTAGAATTGGTCAGTACAATAAAAGGCCCTTCAAAACGCAATAGAGAACTTCTTCCCTTTATCATGCAATTAGAATTTAACGCAAGTGATAATAGTCAAATTTTATATGTGAATTATTTCTTGTAAAATGAGATTACATTTCCATTAATACTACGTGAAGTCTTACAAATTAAAAGTTTGTTCTGTGTTTTTGAAGTGTTAAACCAATCGCTAATTAAAAAAAACTTTAAAAATCTAAGCAATACATACATTTAAAAAAAACATATACATATCTTAACAGTTTAACAGTAAAATAAATAATAAAAATGGAACACCACAATTCAGAATCTAAATAACTTATTACTATTTGGACTAACTTGAGATGACAAATAATAACCCAACCCTACACATGTAAAAATCAACAATAGTTTTAGAATAGCAAGTAGATCAATAAATGATATACATATACATATACATACATATATACATATACATACATATATATATATATATACATATATATATATATATATATATATATATATCATCACATGATCAAGATTGAAAATAACCTGACCCCTTCTCCAGGTCCCCCACACCCCTTGACCCCAATTATTTAAACATCTTAGTTGTGAACCCGGTGAAACACTCCATCAGGTCATGGCATAGGATAGGATAATGTATTTTCCATGAGATGAAATTGCCCAAACCGCCTTAAGCCACACCATCTTCTTATGTTCTTCTTCAGCCAAGAACTTATGTCATTTTTGTTATTCTTTGCTTCATGAATAAAAATCACATATATAAACCAATCTTTATGCGCATGGACTCAAACAAATGAGATGGAACGGTTGAATTCCTTCCCCACTGTTGAAATTTAAAAAAAATTAGAAAGATATAATCAATTTTATATATTTTGTGCAGTTTATAGCAACAATAAAAAAATTAGGGATATATTTTTAAAAAATCAATTAATTCTACTACACAATTATGAATGACAATGGGACAAGGTAGGAGCATTGGATAGTCTCCTATTTCTCACTCCATGGATAAAAGTCCGCATCATCTATGCATGAGTACACGTTTTTCACTACTATGAGAATAAATATGTACCCATAAATATTCAATATATCATTACAAATATTCACTTTTTAAAAATGAAATTAAACTATAATCATAATTTTTAGAAATTTGTCCAAATATAATATGAAGTTATTAAAGAATAATTTAAATTGATCTAATAACTTAAAACACTTGAAATAAAAAATAAAAAAAATAGTAACAATCTTCAATTTAGTAACCAACTTAAATTTAGCCTAGTAGTAAGGTGAAGCCCCGTGCCTTTTTAGACGACACGTGGACTTTTGTGGGACTAGAATAACTAATTCTTTAAAAAGTTGTGTGAACATGAAGTGGTTTAGTTTGTTTTTCTATGAGTGAGAATTCTCATCTTTTTAATACTAATAGATATAAAATAAAATAAAAATAATATTTGTACACCTGAAAATTTGGCACATGTGCACACTCACATTGAAACAAATATTATAAAATAGAGAAATAAAACATTGCTACCAAGCATTTATGTGTGCATGGAGACACGTGTTTAATAATGTTCGGTTATGTGCTTGATAATGTTTGTTTCTATTTTATAATGTTTATTTCTCTACTTTATAATATTTGTTTCTCTGTGTGATGTGCACATGGTGTCAATTTTTGTTATGTACAAATAGTAGAGCTGTAAAACAAAAGAGTTTAGATGTTGTCACTATTCTTTTGCAATTACAACCAAAATTTGGATTTACGCTCAAATATTCCTCTTCCAACCACTTGACTTTTTTGCTATGTTGTCAAATAGTGTATTAAGAATACAATTATCATTTTTTCAGTATGCTTAAATTCACATACGTCTTGGGCGAGTTGTAGTACTTCGTCATCTCAACATCATCATGGATAGGTTGTTTCTTGGTGCCTGGCAGGAACTTGAGAAGCTGAGTGTGCATGATTTCCTTCAGAATGGCACTCTAAGAAGCATTCAACGAGTGGTAGTTGTCGTACTTATGAGGGCGAAACTCTCTTTTTCCTCGATCTTCTCTACAACTCTCTCTACTCTTTCTTTTTTATCTAATCTCATCGGCTCCTTGTTGAGGTTCTTCTTCCCGGGCTTTCCCCAATCGAGGCGTGTTTCCTCATCTGTCTCTTCCACTGTGATGAAGTCAACTGCCCTCTCTCAAAATTCTTCCATCGAGAGAGGTCGGCTAGCCGCGAGGTTCTTCAGGAAGGGTCTTGGCCAGAGCCTTTGCTTGATTTGCTAGAGTTCCACCTCTGGACTTAGGTTGTGAATCTACATTGCCACTACATTATACTTGAAGATGTAGTCTTTTAAAGACTCATTAGGCCTTTTCCTTATCAACGTCAACGAGTCTGATGTCTTCTCATACACTTTAGAAGATGAAAAATGACTCGTGAAAGTTTCACTAAGCTCGACAAAGTTGTTGACCGACTTTGTGGGGATAGTGGAGAGCCACATTAACATCGAGTCTATCAAGAACGTTACGAAGGTGCGACGTAGGAGGAAGTCAATGGCCCCATTCATGAGCATCATGAAAAAAACATAGTGAGATGTGCGTTAAGGTCTCCTCAACTAGCATAAGGCTTCAATATTAAGAGAATTTGAAAGTTCGGAGGTAACCTTACCTTCATGATGGTCTCGGTGAAGGGGCTCAATTCCACGAGGAGTTGTGGGGTCTTGGCCGGGTTCGGCTTAGAGGGGTAGGATCCTGATGCCTCGTCCTCGACGAGGTGTGTGGAATGGTGATCCTCCATGTTCTTTTTGTGATTGAGTTCTTTAATGCAGTCAACTAACTTTTTATTGTGGTCTCAAAGCTCTTGCAACTCCTTTCGCATCTGTTCCATTCCTGATTTACAACTGTGACTATCGTTTGGAGCCATATTATGGCTTGGTGGAGTGTTTTGACTTTGGCTTCTGGTTTCTACCATAGCTTCCAGGAGAAGAAATGTGAAAGGCTTGTAGGGGTAGGAGTTAGTTTACCGACCCAACGATGGGCGCCAATGTTCTGACCTGACCCAAAAGGGATGATTACTACTTTAGTGGCGAAGATAGTAACCCTCAAAGGTATCAAACTCCAATGCTCCAAGGAGTTCTCAGGAAGGGGAACTACAATTGACATTGATGGCAAAGTCAGAACACAATCTTGTGTTATGGGGAATAGTGGACAAGACTTACATTTGTCATGTTGGTGGCTAAGTATTTAAGAGAGGATTCATGGTCCTTGGAGTGTGCTGAATGAGGGGTCGTGAGATCCTTCTCAATACGTGGTAACCACCCATGTTTTCGTGGTGATGGTTCCAAATGCGCTCTCCGCACCAATAGTGCAGGTTGTAGGGGAAAAAAAATGTCTCTCTGGACCGCATGGTTGTGGGTTAAGATGACTTGAACCTATCTATGGGCTAACTCTCTATGTTGCCTCATTGGGCTTCGTCATAGGGCCTTTTAGGCCGAGTCTAATACACCAACCAAGCATTTTTATAATTTATTCTTGGGAATCTGCAAAAATATTTTTAGAAATTTTAGTTGTGAAACAAACAATTTTTTTAGGATGCCCAGGAATGACATTTCTAGGTATTGTATTTATGAGAATGTGATTTCAAAACTTGAAACAAACACCCCTTGGGTATATACTTTTCCTGCAAATGATTTATTTTTGTGAATAAATTTTTTATGCCTTGAAACAAATTCGGAAATATAATATTCTCAAGTATTCATTCTCAAGAATAAGTAAACATACTTTGAAATAAACATCCCCGTAGTCTTGAATAAAAAATGACATTAATATAGCTCTAGTATTTTGAGTTTTGACATATTTTAAACATTTATTTAGTCCTAGCACTTTGAATTATGATATCAATTTATATCTATATTAATGACTTTGACATTAAATCTGTCATAAGATAATTAATATAAGACAACATTTATGTGAAGATTTAAAGTATTAAGATTAAATTAATGTCAAGTAAATTTTATGATCAAATTGATATTAATTTTAAAATGTTAGAACAAAAAAAATTACTTTAAAGCATTTTATACTATCAATTAATTAAAAATCACATCTATGGATTTTAAAATAATAATTATTTTGAAAGTAAAACAATTTTTATACTCTCATAGTATCATGTAATAGGGTTGTAAGAAAGTGTCAAATCATTACAGGTAATTGTTATGCTAAATAATTATTCACTATAATTTAACAATATCTTAATCTATTGATTTACAGTGTGAAATAGTTTTAATTTGTACCACTAATGTATAAAAGTTAAACTCATACGGCAATGCATAAATGACTTAAAAATGTGATAGAAAACTTTTAAATTATAAGTGCATAAAAAATAAATTATTCTTGTTATCTTTATGTAGATTTTACAAATATAAAATAAAAGGTCAATTACTCTCATTTTTCCTTAGTGTAATAAATAATTTAACACTATGACACAGGAGGAAGTTAGTGGTTGCATTCATGATCACTTTTGACAATTGGTTCATGAAAAATGTTTTATTATCTAATTCAATTCTTAAAAAATTAAAGTGTCAATTTAGTGGCTAAAATTTTGTTTGTAGGACCAACTTAATCTTTAAATTTTTTTTTCCGTTATCCAAGTTAGTACCCGAAAAAAATTAGATGAAGGAACTAAGTTGACCCCAGATTTAAAAGACTAAGGTGACGTTTGTTTTAGGGGTACAAAGTTTTATTATTAGATATCACACATGCGATACTTAGAAATGTCATTCTCATGTATCTTAAAAAACTTATTTGTTTTACAATTAAAATTCTTAGGATAATTATTTTAGATTCTCAGAAATAAAGTTACAAACATGTTTAGTTGGTATTATATGTATGTCAATTATCAAAATACTCTTAACAAGTTTAATTATATTATTTATTATTATTTCTTAAAAAAATAAAATTTACACCTCTAATATAGATATATATATATATATATTATAAAATTGCAAAAAAAATTTCAACTTGTACCCAACTACATAAAGGTAGAAATTAAACAAATTCATTAAATAAATGAAAAAAAAAGCAACAACACATATGATATTACTAATAGACGGCAAAAAAAAGGGAGAAATTCAAACAAATTAGAATATGAACATTCATAAGAATTGAAATTGAAGTAAATTGTACTTACAAAGAATAGTGTGTCCACAATAAATCACTACCTCAGTGGGGTTACAGTCGTGGAAAGCTTTGGTAGACGTTGTGTTAGCTGTGAGTGGTTCAAGGTGTGCTGTAGATGACTACATATATATTGGTGAAAAGAGTGTAATTGCAGGGAAGTTACGTGTCAAAAAAAAAGAAATTAGGAAAAAAACTAAATAATAATAAGGATATATTTATCTTTACTCACATTAATTTTATTTTTAATACATGAGAATAAAATATTCTTATTCCTTGAAGTAAGAATGAAAAATGATAGAAACTTAAATATTTTTTTTAAAAATGATTTATTCACTATAATAAATTTGCATATCCAAAAATAAATGCAAAAATAAAATATTTGTCAGTAACATTTCTAACAATTTTTAAATATATCTAGAAATAAACATCCCTAAGTTGACCCGTTAATTTGTTCATAGAACAACTTGCTTGTTAACTCAAAAATAAAATAATCAAAATCTCCCTATTATAGCGCGTGGGGTCAGCTTCTTTACTTCCTGAGTTGCAATTAAGGCAAGCCTTCCTTAGAATTAGGAACCGGTTACCACAGTTAGGTTGCGAAACCAATCCCCGGTTGTCCCGGTCACTCCATCTCCGTTCTCCGCTTGGCGCCGCCCTCCAGCCTCTTCCGCACACCCCTTACCGGCTCATTCCGGTCACCAACTCCACTCTTCACATTCTTCTACACAAAAAACCATTAAATCCCCCCACAAAAACAAAAAAATACTATAAAAAATTGAAAACCCCTTAAAACAAAAAAAGTCAGAGGAAAAAAAAAATCCCTTTTCATATTAGAGAAAGTAATTGGGGCTTTTTTATTTTAATTTTTCAATTTATTTTATTAATTTTTAGTTTTGCGCTTTGGGTTTGCGGGTGTTCTGAGATTGTGGTGTCCTCCGTCCCGTTTCGTTTCGCTCCTTTCATTGATTCTTTTCATTTTCTTCGAGTTTCGCACAGAAACAGTGACTAAGATAGACACAGAAAGAGAGAGAAAGTTAAAAAAAAAAAAAGAAAAACCTAATCGAATTTCTCGGAATTTTTTTTCCGTTTGGTGTTTTTGTGATCGTTCGAATTGAAGAGTGGAAGATTCTCCGAGTTAGGGTTTTGCGATTGAGTTGTTTCGTCGGAGGTGGATTCCGTTGGAATTTTCTTCAACCGAATCCGAAATGTTGGTTCGGAGTGCGATTTCGCGGGGGTTCTAGCTTCCGATCTTTGACGGAACCGCTCGAATCTTAGGGTTAAAGGCAATGGACGTTGATTCCTCCATGGCGCCGGAGGCCGATCACGATTCGGCGGCGCAGAACCACACGGCCGCTTCGGCAGAGAGAGAGCAGCAGCAGCAGCAACAGATAGGGGAGTCGCCCTCGCCGTCGTCGTCTGGCGGCGGATCTCCGGCTCATTCGCCGGTGAACCAGCAGCAGGAGGCGGCGGTGCAGCAGAGTCCGGTGGTTGGTCCGAGGCTGGCATCAACTTACTCGGTGGTGGACGCGATTCTGGAAAAGAAGGAGGACGGGCCGGGGCCCAGGTGCGGCCACACACTCACGGCCGTGGCGGCGGTCGGAGAGGAAGGCACGCCCGGGTACATTGGTCCGCGGCTGATCCTGTTTGGTGGCGCCACCGCACTTGAAGGGAATTCAGCGGCTTCGGGGACTCCTTCATCTGCTGGAAACGCTGGCATACGTATGTATTGAACTTTTTTCTTGTTTTATTTATATTGTCAAGAACAATTTGTGGCGTATGGTGTTGTTAGTTTGGTTAGAATCTCAGAAATCTATGCTGTGTGCTTTGCAAGCTTGATTGTATTTTAAAGCTGAATTGAATTTTAGCTGCGCGAATAGGATTTTGGCTTTTGGTATAGTAGTTATTATGGATGTTTAAATGCATTATGCTACAATTGCATTGTTGTTTTTAAGTCATGGAAATGGTAATGTGATGACAGGGGTGGGTTTTGCAAGCCTGTACAATTCTTGTGGCATGTCTTGGTTGTTAGTCCTTACGAACTAAATGTTTCTAGGCTTGGAAACTATGACTCTCATAAACCTTGCAAAGAGTTGAGAACCTGTAGGATTTTTGCCAATTTTGATGTTTGTAACTTTGTTTCCATTGTATGGTTGGTAGGTATAATTGGAAGCTTGTAAAATGTGGAAGTTTCATTTTAAAACATTTCCATTGTCATAGTTTCTGCAGGTTGTAAGGAACAAGAAGCCATTGCTATCTGTTTAGAGATAGTTTTTGTGCATATTTTTCTCGTTTGTTTATTTTCTCTAGTTTCTCATAAATTGCAGTATGACCTAGGGTTAAATAGTAAATCAACCCAGATTACTTGACATAGTTGGTTTCAGTTTCACATAGTTGATGGTTGATTGTTGGCTTGTTGCAGTTTGTGGTGCAATATATATATATATATATATATATATATATATTAAATGTCAACAATATACTATATACTATTAACAATTAAAGATAAAAAGTAAGAAAGCCAGATTTAGATTGTTTGGTTTCTCATTTTCACCACAAGTACCAAGGTTTCAGGCAAGCATTGTAATCCGTGTTTCCATTTAGTTTACGCTCCTTAGTTCATCCATTTTGCTTTTGTAAGTCATTTGAAGCTTTGCATGACTTCTGTTCTAGTTCTTATGTCCAAGTCATCTGAACATGTTGCTGTTCTTATGTATTATTTCTGGTAAATGCCAATATCAGAAACTAAATAGTTAAAACTTGATTATGTGCAAAAATTCTTATTTTGATGGGAATTTTGCATCTTCTGGTCATCTTCTGAGGGATGCTGGAAGGTGAACAATGATTTGTCTTGATTTTATACAATTTTTTTCTTTGGGTGAGAACTGATATTGATTGAAGGTGAGTCGCGGTGCAATAGTAAGTTTGTTACCTTGTGACTTGGAGGTCACAGCTTCAAATCTGGGAAATAGACTTGCTGCTTGCGAGGGTAAGATTACGTACATCTACGTCCCCGGACCCCACCAGGTGGGAGCCTCGTGCACCGGGCTTCCCTTTTAGGAACTAATATTGATTGGATTGATAAGTGTCTGTGCTTAAAAACTATCATAATCGCTGTTTTTAATTTTGCTCTACAGGTTTAGCTGGTGCTACAGCTGATGTCCACTGTTATGATGTCGTAACTAAAAAATGGTCTAGGTAAGCTTAGGACCAGGTTATTCTTCTGAGCTGTCATCAACACTATGTTTGGATACTTTTTTATTAATGGAACAGAAAGGAATTAGTATGAATGAATTGGAAAGGGAAGGGAAGGAGTGAAACAAGGTTACCTTCTCCCTTGTTTGGTGGATTAACAGAATAAAGCTTAATTACTCTTGTTTGATAGTTATATTGTGAAGTAATGAAATGGAACAATTATATTGTTTAGGCGTTGTAATTTTTACTCCTCCCAGTCCACCCCAATTTTGTGAAGAAGATATAAATACGCATTTGCAGGGGAAAAGAGGGGAGAATAATGTTCCTTTTGTTCCCTATCTATATTTAAACTCCCGAAGAAGGGAACATAGTATAAGAACATAGTATAAATAAGAAAATAAAGATAGGCATTTCCTTTTCCCTCATTACCTATCATCTGAACCTAGTATAAGACATTAAGTAATGCTTGTATGGCCTTGCGTACTTCACTTTAGTGCTTATAAGGGAAATATAATGCAGGATAACTCCCTTTGGTGAACCTCCAACCCCAAGGGCTGCACATGTGGCGACTGCTGTGGGAACGATGGTAGTTATTCAGGTAGTGTGTCGAGGGTATCTCTACAGTGATCTTATTATTGATTATATGATTAACTTAATACTTAGTGAAATGTTGCATTGTAAAACAGGGTGGAATTGGTCCTGCTGGTTTGTCAGCAGAGGATCTTCATGTTCTAGATCTCACTCAACAACGGCCACGATGGCATAGGTTAGACTTCTAACTATCTTTTTCTTTTTATTTATTTTTGGTCTAAGGATGTTTAGCTATTATAGTGGGTTATGAATGTTATGCAGAGTTGGTGTTCCAGGACCTGGACCAGGGCCACGTTATGGACATGTTATGGCTTTGGTGGGGCAGCGGTATCTCATGGCAATTGGAGGCAATGATGGTAACTACCCAAATACTATCCCTTTTACATTGTGTGCCTTGGGTGTTTGCTCTCTATAAATTTATTGGTTTTTTATTTTGTTTTGCCCCTGCTTTACAGGAAAGAGACCTTTGGCTGATGTGTGGGCCTTGGACACAGCAGCCAAGCCTTATGAATGGCGCAAGTTGGAGCCAGAAGGAGAGGGTCCACCTCCATGCATGTACTGCATACCTTTCCTGAATAATATTTTGACTTTGCTTTGTACAATCACTTTAAATGTGTATAAATATTATAACTTTTTTATTCTGTAGCCTTAGACTTTTAACTTATTCTGAAGGCTGTCATTTATGTGATTGTAATTGAATGATTAGATTTAAAGTTTTAAACCCTTCATTTCCATGTTTTTTGGATTCAATTTATATGTTAGTTTTTGTTTCACTTGATATCATATTATGTGATTTTGAATACCACCAAGACATCCCCAGTTTCTTAACAATTTTCATGGCTAAAGCCAATGCTCAGGATTTGTTTATAATGCTGCCCCCCCCCCGGGGTAAAAGTAAAAAAAAATAAAAATAAAATTTGACTTATTTCTACAAAATCAGTGCAAATTGAATAGTCTTTAATTTTTTTTAGTGCTGCCATCTATTGGTTTACTATTGCCTTGTAAGCACTATTTATTGGTTGATCCATTGATAATTGCATTGTTCTTTCTTTAGTTTGGGAGCTGTTTGACTATCGAGTTTGATGGCCTTTATTTTCTACTTGCTTTTATGTGTGAAGATCATGAGATTGAAGGGTTGAGTAGGGTTGTTTGAATTGAAGCTTGACTTTGTATGGAATATTTATGAAACAGAGGAGTGAAGTTTTAAATACAATTTACTTGTTATCTGATTTATCATGAAACATTAGGTTAATACCTTGATTAGCATTAATATTTGTTTCTGAAATGAGGCAAAGCACTTTTGCTGTGTTTTTGGTAGCACAAGGAGTACTTACCTTGCTAGATGTCAACAAATAACTTTGTAAAACTTTCTGTGTATTTATTGTGGTTGGATATCATTTGAGATTGAGTTTCCATTTTCCCATTTACTTTTGAGTAGGTATGCAACTGCAAGTGCACGCTCTGATGGGCTTCTACTACTTTGTGGAGGGAGGGATGCCAATAGTGTTGTGAGTTATCAAATCATAATTTTACACTTTCTCATTCTATTGATTTTGTTCACCTAGGAAGCTTTTCATTTATGGATGATGTAATTACCCAAGTATATCAGTGATATCCCTTTCCCTTTATTGGTTTATCCCCTTGCATATGACTTGCTTGTGTAGCAGCACAAGAGAATTACAGTGTGGGTGAGGATGAGGTAGTCTCAAGAGTTGAAATAAACTAAATAAAACAAGGGGAAAAGGGTCACTATGAGTGCAAAAGTAGTGCAGGACAGTTCAGTCCTTTTGCTATTTGGTTTGGTCCAGGGAAACGTGGCTGCCTTTCATTATGGAAACTCAGAAATAATTGTTGCCCTGTTTTTTTGAGCTTGAGCTGTATGGAAACACACATGCCCAGAGAGAGAGAGATGTGTGAGGCTTGCATATTGTAGTAAATAATGTCTTTCTAATGATAGAAAAAGAAATTCATTAAATTGAAAGAGATGAGTACATAGAGAGAGGATAAGGTAACCTCACAAAGCATGCCAATATCTCTGTATCTACCAAAGTAAAAAATACCTCTAAAAGGTCATGTGCAGAACATCACAAAGAAGCTAAGAAGGTACCTTATGCCAAATGTTGTCTAAAGACAAGGAAAACTCCTTAGAAATTCTTGCATTCCTTTCAAGCCAAAGGCACTAGAGAATAGCAAAAACTGAACATTGACACAGTTTTAAGTTGTTTATGAATCCCAAAGGCTCTGAATTTTGTCAGAAGAAATTGGTGCAGGTTCTTATGGCAAACATAGCTTTTTCCGAAAATGTTAAAAATGATTATTCTGAAGATAATTTGCAGCAGAAAAATGCAAAAGTAGACGAGTCACTGATTCTGAACTAGGACACCGTATAGCACACATATTAGGAGATAACGCATTGAGAGGCCATGCTTTTGTGCAAATAATGTTACGTCTGTTAAGAACTGCTGTCCAAGCAAAGGACTTCGTTGTAGAGGAGGCATTGGACTTCTAGATAGTTGTCTAGGAGGAAACTTTGACAGTTAGGGTGACAAGGTTGAAATTGGAAGGGAGATTTACCAGAAAATAATCCAGTAGAGTCCAGAGTTGAAGCCCTCCTGTCAGAATATGCACAAAAGTGAGTATACTAAAGTGAAAACTAAATGATAATTACTTCCCTGCTTCTCTATCTCTCATGCATTTTCTATGGTAAAAATCTCAATTGAATGAGGACCCTGAGGAGAACAGAAAATATTTATTGGGGGAACTATTGACAGAGTTATAGAGTCAAGGGTAACATTTTCCACCCCAGGCATCCTCCCAAAACTCGATAGGTAATGGTGCCATCACATACAGTATGGGTAACCATTGGACTATAAGATATCCCTGAGATGAACATCCATGGAATAGCATGAGTAGCCACAGTTATTGGATTTACATTCCACTAGTTATTGTCTTAACCATATTTCTCTTCATAAATTGCTCCCATAAAGAGGTAAATCTTACAGGAAAACTCCATAGCCACCTAATTGACTGAGGAATACTTTTTTAGATACCTAGTTTCCTATACCCAATATACCCCTTTATTTGTTTGGTCTGCAGCACAAGTCCCAACATATCTTTTTTCTATTGCCCCACCCCTGAACAAATGTATTCTAATGATTTTCTCCATCTTTTGAGTCTCTCCCTTCAGAACTTTTGAGCCTCTCCCTTCAGAATTTGTATCATTGCTGAGTCTTTGAACCCATGCATTTAATTGTGGAATCTGAATCTGTTAATCACTAATTGACTGCTTTTCTTTCTGATATTTAAATTTAAATAAACACACTCAGAAGTTATTGGGGTAACTTTTGATGATTGGGTGGTGAAATTCTAACCAATCTACCAAATACCAATTCTCTAATTGCTCAGGCATTGATAGTTGTGGCCATTTTATGTTGTTCATAAGTCTACTGATAGTTATTCCTATCAATTTTTGTTAGATGTTATAAGATTCTTGTGAATTATTTAATTCTAAGATTTGGCCATTTTTTACCCCTGCCCCTCCCCCCAAATCTTATATTGCAGCCACTGGCAAGTGCATATGGACTTGCTAAACATAGGGATGGTCGTTGGGAATGGGCAATTGCTCCTGGTGTCTCACCGTCTCCAAGATATCAGCATGCAGCGGTGGGATTTAGTTTATTTATTTTACTATATTCTTTTTTTCTTGGTTATGTATTTGAAGGGTCATAATTTGCCTGATTTAATGATTCTAGGTATTTGTTAATGCAAGGCTCCATGTGTCTGGTGGGGCTCTTGGTGGAGGACGGATGGTAGAAGACTCGTCAAGTGTTGCAGGTATTTGGCCATGCTGCTGCTTGAAATATCTGTTTGTTGACTTGTATGCTGTCCCCCTCCCAAAAAAAATAGATGATCTTGGTTGCTCATATTACAAACTAGCTGCTGCTTTTTATGCCTTACACTCTTATCTTCTGCCTCCACTATTTTATAATGTATTTTTCAATTTTTTTTGGGGTACATCATGTACTTTTCATTTTTTGACATGAGTGACTGTGTTTTTTATTTTTTTTATTTTAATGTAATTAAACAAAGAATATTCTTGTGGAAATCTGGAGGATTTGTTATTAGCAATAACAAATTCTTTTGGAGTTTAATTACTATTGTAGTTACTGTTTGTAGGGTAGCATGCCGATACCTAGTTGCTGCTGTAGCCTTAGTTTTTTTTTTTTTTTTTTGAGCAATGGTAATTTTGTTTTAGTATTTTATGTGAAAGCAGGATTTGTTGTTATACTGATTGTTGCTATTTTAAGAAGTTCTTTTTCTAAAGTTTTCCCCCTTGTTTGTAGTGCTGGACACTGCTGCTGGTGTTTGGTGTGATACAAAATCTGTTGTTACTAGTCCAAGAACAGGTAGATACAGTGCTGATGCAGCTGGTGGAGATGCGTCAGTTGAGTTGACACGGCGTTGTAGGCATGCTGCTGCTGCTATTGGTGATCTAATTTTTATTTATGGTGGTTTACGAGGTGGTAAGTCACAAATCTAACTTCTTGTGGATTCACCTTTATGGAGTTTATTTACTATTGTTTGATGACACATGGCAGTTTGGTCGATGTGGTTCCAATAGAACATGCTGCTTTTTGATGATAATATAATTACTTTATTGTCACTGATTTGCTTGTCTTATTTCACTTGATAATTTGATTGAATTTATCTTGTGGGTTTTTGGGTGGACTTGAAGAAATCTGGACATCTGAATCTTGACTGTCCTCAATTATTCACACTTAACATACGTTTGTGAAAATGTTAATTTCTCGATTGTGAACATTTTTAGAAGGTGCTTGAAGAGTAGATGGAACCTTATGGAATAGCTCAATGCCTCAATTAACGTGATAACTATGAGTTCAATGCTGTTGATCTTGATCAGATGCATGTTTAGCTAGGTGTGTTTGAGGATCAGTCGAGTTGAGAAGAGCACATCTAGACTGTTAAGAGAAGCTAGGGGGTGTCACTATTAACTAGGTTTGGTATTGGCTCAGGCTATATGACATGAACAATCATGAGAGAATTTCAATTAAAAGAGTTGCTGAGTTCTATCTTCCTATATCAAAATATTTTGTCATTGATCTAAGATTTCAATATTGTTTTAATTGTTGAAAATGGCATGCCAATCCCTGCTCATCCAGGAGTTTTGCTGGATGACCTACTACTTGCTGAAGATCTTGCTGCTGCTGAAACAACAAGTGCTGCCTCACATGCTGCTGCAGCGGCAGCTGCATCTAGTGCACAAGTGGGAAGACTACCTGGACGATATGGATTTGTTGATGATAGGACAAGGCAAACAATGCCTGAAGCAGCTGCTGATGGTGCAGTTGTTTTGGGGAGTCCAGTTGCCCCCCCTGTCAATGGTGACATGTATACTGATATCAGCACTGAAAATGCCATGCTCCAGGGATCTAGGTACGAAAGTTTTTAACATCTCACTGGGTGAAGTACTTAATTGTTACATCTTCGGCTTCATCATGCACGTTTTGAATTTTGAACAGGCGAACCAGCAAAGGAGTTGAGTATCTGGTTGAAGCTTCAGCTGCAGAAGCAGAAGCTATCAGTGCCACGCTCGCAGCTGCCAAAGCACGACAAGTGAATGGAGAAGCTGAATTGCCTGACAGAGCTCAGGGGGCTGAGACTACCCCCAGTGGGAAACAAATGTCTTCCTTGATTAAGCCTGATTCTGAAGGATCAAATAACATCGCTCCTGGTGGAGTTAGGCTGCATCACAGAGCTGTAAGTAACACATTTTGATTACTGAGGAAAAAGTATGTGTCAAGAACCATCTCTATCTTAACATGCTCCCTCATGCTAGACCCCTTTGGGTTTGAAGCGTGGAAAATTCATATACCCACATACCATGTTGAATTTAGAAGAATGGGCGCCACAAGGATCAGACTCTAAACTATTTGGTTATAAAAGCTCTGATATCATGTCAAGAATCATCTCTCTCAATAACTTATGCGATTGGATAAAGGCAATTGAATGGTTTTATACCTGTAGTCAAGATTTACATGAAAATTTAATCCAATTTCTATTTTCTGGAAAATTTTCCAGGTGGTTGTTGCTGCAGAGACTGGTGGAGCATTAGGTGGCATGGTTAGACAGCTTTCAATTGACCTGTTTGAAAATGAAGGCAGGAGGGTCAGTTATGGGACACCAGAAAATGCAACTGCTGCTAGAAAATTATTAGATCGGCAGATGTCTATCAATAGTGTCCCAAAGAAGGTATTGATTTGTCTATGTAATTAGTTATAATTTAGTGGAAAGTAAGAATTTTTGTTTCAATATAATTTTTTTCTTTAAACCATTACTATCCAAAAGCCTACTAGACTCTAATTTGAGTTAGGTCGACTCTATAGGGGGTAAAACTCTTCCAATGTTGGGTTTTTTTCATTCACAAGACTTGTACCCACGTTTTTACTTAAAGGGAATAAATGCTGAGCCACTTTGGTTGTAGTATAACATTTAATACACCATTATCCATTATGTGGTGCCATATTATTTGACCTCAGATAGTTGTGATCATGTTCAAACTCTTTAATGATGTGATAACATATGATTGAGTTTTAGGGTTAACTTTTTACACTGAATTACTAATAGTGGATCAAAATTAAATTTCTATTTGAAAAGCAATGCGCATTTTATTCCTTGTTTCAGCAATGTCAATGGATCAGGTGTACCGTATTGAATAGGTTTAAAATAACATGAACTATCAAATGTTGGATAATGGCTCAGGTGCAGAACGTCTGATAAGTCATGTTCATTGACTTTCCTTTTTGTTGTCATTGTCTACTCTATCACATCCACCTCTGCTCATGGCTACATTATGAATGTGTTGTATTGAATCTCATTCTTCATATAATCCCCATGTTGGCTTATCATACCTATTTTGTTCAATCACCAAGCACGTGGCTTTATGCTATGCTAAGATTGTTTCTCAGTTTTTCCTAATCTTTATAGATCATTGCACACCTCACGAGTTCTTCATGTACATCCCTGTGTTGGCTTTATCATACCTATTTTGTTGAATCACCAAGCATGTGGCTTCATGCTATGCTAAGATTGTTTCTCATAGAGTTTCCTAATATTTATAGATCATTACACACCTCTTGAGTTCTTCATATCCATCCTCGTGGTGGCTTTATCATACCTATTTTGTTGAATCACCAAGCATGTGGCTTCATGTTATGTTAACATTGTTTCTTATGGAATTCCCTAACCATCTTTGTAGGTCATAGCACACCTCTTGAAGCCTCGTGGCTGGAAACCACCAGTTCGTCGACAGTTTTTCTTAGATTGCAATGAAATTGCGGATCTTTGTGATAGTGCAGAGCGGATATTTTCAAGTGAACCAACTGTCTTAAAACTTAAGGCACCAATTAAAATATTTGGTGATTTACATGGGCAGTTTGGGGATCTCATGCGCCTCTTTGATGAGTATGGTGCACCATCAACTGCTGGTGACATAGCGTAAGTTCCTTAGTTCCTGTGGATGGTTTTATTTCAGTAATGAGTAGTTACTGTCTGCTACTAGTTTTGTACATTATGGCCTGTTTTTTTTCAATTAGTCAAAAACCTCTGGGTCAATAGGTTATCAGGATGTTTAGGCATGGTTGAAGATGTCAAAACCATAACCTGCTTTCTTTAATTAATTGTGCTAGTTGGTTTGCTAATTGCTACCATAATTCGGTTTGTACATTTGTGAAGTCCCAATTAAGAGTGAGTCTGTCTTTATTTTTGTACACTTGATGCATTGTTGAGATCTTATCTTTGGGCACAAGCTCGTGATTGCTTACCCAACACTGACATTTTATAGATGTAACATGCTCACTTTCAAACTTTTATATTTGTTGCACCATTTCTTGACACGATTAACCTTCCGTGATACCTTGGGTAGTGGTTCTTGTCTTTGAATTGTAATCTATCTGGTCTGACTAGCTAGCTGCAATGTGCATAATATACGTGTTTTACCATCTTGGATTGATAATACGATATGCATAATACATCCATTGTTTTGAAGATTTGGTTTTTATTTTACATTTACATTATACTCTAAATGGAATTTGTCCTGGCAGTTTGCATTGGATAGTGTAGCTTACTAGTTACTGGATTGATTGTTAGATTTAGCGCATATATACAGATGAATTGTTATATCTCTTGCTGATTTTGTGTAAATGACTATCAGATATATCGATTATCTATTCCTTGGAGATTATGTTGATAGGGGCCAGCACAGCCTGGAAACTATAACCCTTCTGCTTGCTCTGAAGGTACTCTGGATATGTAGGTTGTCTTTTTGTGGTGTTTATCAATGTCAATTTGGTGTTCTCAGGTTTATTCATGGTTATGTAAATTTTGCAGGTTGAGTATCCAAGCAATGTACATTTAATACGTGGAAACCATGAAGCTGCAGATATTAATGCCCTTTTTGGTTTCCGAATTGAGTGCATTGAGAGGATGGTACGGAATTTTATATACTAGACAGTGTTTTTCGTTCTTATTGGGTAACTCAACCAGCCTTGTGATTTGCTGAGCAGGGTGAGAGAGATGGGATTTGGGCGTGGCACCGGATAAATCGTCTGTTTAATTGGCTTCCTCTAGCTGCCCTAATTGAGAAAAAGATTATTTGCATGCATGGGGGTATAGGTCGATCAATAAATCATTTGGAGCAGATTGAGAATATTCAGCGTCCAATTTCAATGGAAGCAGGATCAATTGTGCTTATGGATCTATTGTGGTTAGTGCAATTTTATACCTTAACATGTTTGTGACAATTTATTTGGCATCCTTTGAATAACGACAGTATGAAATGTTTCTCTAGGTCTGATCCTACAGAGAATGACAGTGTGGAAGGGCTGCGGCCAAATGCTAGAGGTCCAGGGTTAGTTACCTTTGGGGTGAGTGCTAATTACCTTTTATTTTTTGAAATTGATATTTTTTTTATTAATTTCCTGTATCTATACATATAATAAAGGGGATTCCTTCCTTTGATGTCCAACTTTTTTTTTTTTCCTTTCCCTATTTCAACCCTATAACTATTTTTTGTTGGTTACACTTGCACACCATTTTTATTTTTTCTTTTTTTAACTCTCTCCCCACTTTTATTGCAGTCGTTTTTTAAACCATTTTTTCCTTTCCCCACTTATTCAACAATTTCATCTAAACACATAAATTTTTTTATTTCTTCGCACTATCTTTCTTTCATATACTTATTCATATTCATATTCAATGGTCATAATTAATTTAATACTTAGGCACGATGCCTGTCAAGGCCTCTAGTAGTGGCATAAACGTAGATTCAATGTTCCATATGAAATAAATTAATTCCAATTTATATGCTAATACAGGTTTTTTTTTAAAAAAAATTATAAATTGAATTTGATTAATTTAGAATTCCCATGTATTAATTGTTTCATTATTCTAGAAATCCATTTTTGTGTATTAGTGATGCTGAATTTTTAAGCATCATTTTGAAACTTTTTAAATCAAATTGTACATTGTTGTCTTGGAACTTTGCTATTGTAACCTGCTTCTATTAGATAATTATTTTTGAAGCCATGCGTGTTTTTAAAGAAAATTAAAATTGATTTGTTCCTTCTATTTGTGCTGTAGCTTCAAAGCTGCAATGCTCGTACTATTTATTCACTTCCCCGTTGGTGATGCAATTGTTAATGTCAGCACTTGATATTTCCTCCAAGTTAAAGATTGCCACTTTTATTATGGGTGTAATTTATATGTTATTTGTTGCCATGTAGCTGTAGGCAATTGCTTTGTTGGATGTTTGATGTACCTCTTAAACTTCTACCAATAGAGGTTAAACTTACATATATGCTATTATGCTCATCCATGTGGGGGTTTGCTATTGTAGCCGGATCGAGTCATGGAATTTTGCAACAACAATGATCTTCAGCTGATTGTTCGTGCACATGAATGTGTTATGGATGGCTTTGAGCGTTTTGCCCAGGGACATTTAATTACACTTTTCTCAGCTACAAACTACTGTGGTATATGTTGCTGCGTTTCACTGTTCTACCTTGCATTTTGCCCCATAGATCATTTTTCCCTTCTAAATTTTGACACTTCCCTGTCGCAATAGGTACCGCAAATAATGCTGGGGCAATATTAGTTTTGGGTAGAGATCTTGTTGTGGTTCCTAAACTCATCCATCCATTACCACCTGCAATTTCTTCACCTGAAACATCGCCAGAGCGTCATATTGAAGACACATGGATGCAGGTATTCCTTCAGATATTTTTCATTAAACTGATTGGCACCCTCTTAATGACCGTATAATATTGCAGCTATCAGATATACCCAACCATCTACGTGATTCTTGAGCTGATGGTTGAGCTTTTTGTGAAGTTTTGTGTTATTCAAAATATTTTTGGTTAAATTATGTACAGGAGTTGAATGCCAATAGACCGCCAACACCAACTAGAGGCCGACCTCAAGTAACACATGACCGAGGTTCGCTTGCTTGGATTTAGTGATCATTAGGAATGCCCCTAATGTTTATGCCTTAGCGGCTTGTGCTGTCACCTGGTTTCTGGTGTTCTGTACATAGCATGATGCCATTTACGGGGTATCCAAGATTGTGATCTTAATCCCCACCGAAAGCTTGAAGGCTTTCCTAGGTTCTCACCACTCAATTAGCTGGCCTTTGGAAGATACAAGTTTGAGAAGGTTGATAGCCACTGCTAGGTTCTCTTTGACAGACAAAGCTAGAAGTTGCAGTCTGGGTTCACCCACCAATGTAAATTGAGGCATAGGTACAAAATCAAGGTTATGGATTGTCAGTGCTGCTATTTTTGCCATTAATTTTTACATATTTTTTACTCGTCGTACCTAGGTTTTTGTCCTTTAAAAAGTATTAAATCAAGGGGACAAGAGGGTTTATCATTTTTTTTCCGTGATGGGGTGAGAGATATAAATCAAATCTTTCTTGGGGGTCCATGTATCATAGGTGTTGCTTTGTGTAATTCTTATCCGTGATCTGTACAATTAAATTGTGTGAATCTAAATTTTCTGACTCAGAAATACGTGAATTTTGGTAATAGAGCTTCATAGTTTGTAGCTTGCGGGGTTGAATATGGTGGTCCTGGATGGCAATATGGTACCACATGTTGAAAGAGTTCTTACATGCTCCTATTTTTATTTTTTTTATTTGATAGCACATCCATGTAACTTAGCTGGATAGGGGCTGCGAGTGTCATTCCACCAGCGTATGGATGTAAATTTTATTGTTTAGTGTTAGTTGAGAAAACTTGTACTGCTTGATTTGTAGCCTCACGAATTACTACTGTGGTTGCTATGCCAGTTGAGTATTGCCCACGCATAGAAGCTAAATTGAAACCGATCATTCTTTCGTTACTGCCATAAGGCGGAGAAGTTGTGTTACGTAAAATAAAAAATATAGAAGCAATTGTGTTGAGGAAATTCAAATTATCGTTTGAGAGTAATTTGGTTTATTACAATATGTTTGACATAATGAGATTATACCATCTAAAAATAATGTTATTTGGGTAGAAGTGAATATTAAAATCTTTAGATAACAGTTTGTAAATTGTAAAGCAATAATCCCTTGGCTTTTATTTCTAAGGTGCATTTTAATCGTAAATCATTTCTAAGGCTTTCTAATGTGGACTACAGGAGCAAGTACAGGTTAACCCAACGATACTTCATGCAGTTCCATATTGTGTTGTTTGCTAATTATGTAGAAATCATCCGTGACAATTGACAGGTGCTCTCATACCTGTCGAAGAAAATAAGGCTTACAGTTACGATTAGTTAGGGTAGACGAACGGGATTTTGACTTCGGAAGATCAATATTATCAAATAGAATCTAACCGTCTATAAACTTATACTGACCTAACATTTCATCTGTCTAGCTGCTTATTTCACCAGTAATGTTTTTCTGTTCAACTCCCACTTCTTTTTGGCCTTAAACAGTACATACAGGATTTAGATAACGAGTACTTTCCCAAAGAGTTATCCAATAATGGCATAGATCTTAAAAGGTATGTCTATGAGTATTATTTTGGGAGGGAAGGAAAGGGGTTGCAAGGCCAAATTTAAAACTCCTAAATACAATTAAGCCTGCCGCCTTTCCTTTCCTTTCTTTCCCATCTAAAATAGAACTCTCAAACACATGCCAAAAGCCCTACCTATTAAGGTGTAACATCCCAAAACGGGATTTCATTCAGTTGAGGAGGTCTACATTCGATTCAAGATGCTTCCCGTGGGCACAACAACAAATATGCTGACAGGTATAGTCCGTGCAAAAAATAGCCTTCATTAGTTCCCTTGAACTCCTTAGATTGATTACAAATCCTTCAACACAATGACAGAACCTATCCTCTCTTTACGGGCCTCTGAACGTAGGATTTGTTGGGATCTTCTGTCTTCAGCTTAGGGGGGCGAATTTCTCCTTTCTTAGTCTGCATAGAGAGGCAGTAAAAGCAATGCGTCATTTCTTGTGTTCAAGGTTTGTATCAATGGCATATTAACTTGTATGATAACCAAAAGCTTATCTCACCTTCTTCCCACCCTTCATAAAATCTCTCCAACTGGACACCTGAGATCAAGAAACTATTTGAGAGTTTATCCTTGCTGATAAACATCTTACATGTTACTAGAAAGCATAAAAGGGTGCAAGAAACTTGTCCAAGTATAAATTTATGAAGTGATTTTTAAATGTACAATCCTGGCATAATCACTTAGGGAAAATACCAAAATGCAGTGCAAAAAAATTAGCTAAACACAACAAATGCAATAACAATTGGTATAAATATAGATGATAAGAAAATTTTAAGAATAAAAACAATACAAAATACAGAGCAAGAGTTTGATAAACTAGCTAAACAGAACTGATGTCATGGGAGCGATAAAAGTATAGATGCTACGCAAATTTAAAGACTAGCAATGAATGCAGAGAACAAACTCCTAAAAGCCAGACTAAGTGGAAAGCCTCCAGCATGAATGAGAGTCCATGTCTCACACTTAGCCAATATTGGATACAATCATCATTGGGTTAACAGAGCAATCCATCCACATTGGGGTGATCAAACAGGCTTGTACCCCTTCGAGTAGGGGGACCCTCTACTATAAACAGCAGTTATTAGACTCTTACGGCAGATATGGGACTCATGCTCTGCATTTCTGTGTTTTTGTGAGTAGGTCAAAAACAGGACAAGCTTATTATGCAACAAGAATAACCGATAAAGGCTGCAGTGGTGCACCCTCTGTTCAGATACCTTTCCTAATGAAATGCGTGTACTATTCATTACTTCAATATCAACTACAAATGCCAGATCAGCACTAACACAAGAGATTGCTGAATGGTGTATAAAAAGGCCAAAGATGAAATAATTGCAAACTAACCCTCTTTTCTCTTGTTCCTTCCCACTCTTCCTCATGCTCACGCTTTCTTTTCCACATCTCTTTCTGTTCCTCTTCATCCTTTTTTAATCGACCTTCTTCTTCTGATATCTAAAAGATGATGAATAAACTCAGGATCACAAAACATGAATTACTCATGCATATAAAATCCAAGCCAAATTTGCATAGGTAAGCAGTCTTATAATGATCACATTTTCACTTTATTATCGATGCCAATACCCAAGTCACGCCATGTTTTGTTTGGTGGGTGGTGTCGGGGGATTAGAGCATACCCGCATTTGCATTTTTCTTCTCCTCCATTCTTGTTCTGTTAATAGCTCACGGACCTTCATTTTCAGCTCCTGCCGGAACTCTTCTGATTGCTCATATTGCTGCTCATATTTTCCCTGAGATGCAGAAGAGTGAGATACAAAAATAATGCCTTTTTCAAAATCAAAGGTATATACCCTTAAATACTTCGCAACATGACCAATTTTACAAGATTAAAATACAGAAATCTCACAATTTCATGCATATCTAAACCATAATGGCACTTTGAGATAGACAAAGCCAAACAGATAACATAAAGAGGAAGGGAGGGCCGGGGCATTCTAAATTACAGGTTGGTAGTAAAATTACACATACCTCTTCAACCAAAGACTTAATTTTTGAAGCTGTTTCTTTCTTCAACTGCTTCTTCCTCTTTACTCTAAGTTCTTCTGCCGGTGGCATCCATGGAAAAAGATGAGTTATTTTCTGAATTGTGTCCCTAAATTTCTACTGAAGAAAACATTTCTTGAACATAGAGGGAGGAGAAAAATAAATATATGAATAAATATAAGAAGTGAAAAGAGAATGAAGAAGAACACACAAAGTTGGGATTTTCAAGGTGAACCAGCTAGGTGAAGTTAATGTTTTCTTCATAAAAAAAACACGTGAAAAGTCAGTTTTTGAACTTTGAGGGGGAGGCCCCCTCATGATGCAATATGCACAACCACTGCTCTCAACACATTACGTTAGCTCCCCAACCATGTGATGTAGAGACATGCGGAAGCACATGGAACAGACACCCTACCAAAATCTTTTAAACAGACAGGTAAATCACAGCAGCACTCAGCAGACAGTCCAGAATTACCTTTTAACAACAACAACATAGCCTTATCCCACTACGTGGGGTCAGCTATCAGAATTACCTTTTACATTAAGAAAATTTCCAAACACAAAAAAAGGACAACATTTTGGTTTAGATATAGAGATACCAAAACTAGGTTCCCCAATAATAGTTCAAAATCCCTATTCTCAAAGTCCAACACCCTGACCCTTAGTGAAAAGAGTTTGCAACACTAAAACAAAGTAGAAGCCAAGTAAAAATAAAAATTCACGCTAACCTTTGGCAGAATTAACTTGGCTAAGAAGGTAATCTCTTTCATTTTGATCAAGTAATAACTGCTGAGCTTTTGCTAGAGCTGCAGACAAGTAAATAACACAACATTTGAAAAACAAATACTATCACATGAACCCTATAGCTGCAGAATTTATAATCATAATCGATATCCACTACTGAATGTGCTCGCTGTAAAAATAACAAAGCATGCCCATATGTACAAAGCATGCCCATATGTACCTCCAAAAGCCTCCTTTGCCTGTGGATGCTTACATTTGTCAGGGTGAACCATCAATGACAACTACAAGAGATCAACAAAACTATGTTATAACAGGCTTACATAACAGTTAAAATTATCCCTCAGTGGAGGAGGCAGTTACCTTGCGGTACTGCTTTTTCACATCATCAGTTGAAGCATCAAATGGTAGGTTCAGATACTCAAACGGATTTAGCTTAAAACAAGAGAGAATCCTGTGGGTTAAAAAAAAAAATTAAAACAAAGAAAATGTTGATCAGCAGAGAGTATCTAGAATTTGATACAAATGAAACCAGCAATCATGTAGAAATTGAAACAACAACTAGAGGAATAACTACATTCGCAATCAATCTTGCCCCTTTGGCTAGCTCCGATTATTTTTTTCTTCACTAGGATATTTCAGCATCAATCACTTATTTCCACTCTCACAAATCACAATCACTGCCCTACATAGTTGTTACATTTTTCTCTCAATATCAACACAGTTATAACCATAACCATAATGTTGCATTCTTTGTTGTTGCCAATAGCATTAACACTCCTTATTTTATATAAAAAAAAAATCACTAAATACCACATAATTCGCATCAATATGCCAAAAAAGACCTCGAAATTCAACAATGAAAAAAAAAAAAAACCACAAAGCCAATCGTATATCTCCACACTCTACGAATTAACTCAAAATCAAATGACGCAAACTTTCGAATCGCAAAGATCGTAGCTCATGAAGCTGCATGCAGGTGATCCTAATCACCGAAAATTCTGAATTAGATTCAAAAAAGAACACAGAATCATGCAGAAATAACAGCCCTAAAAAAAGACCTAACAGAGGTAATAACCTATTGCAACAATGAGAAAAAAAAAAAACAACACACACGCATATATATACAGAGAGAGAGAGAGAGAGAAGGATTTGACCTGAGGACTTCGTTGTCTCGCTCAACTTCGCTGACTTCGGCGAAGAAGGCTTTGAGAAGCAAATCGTCACCGGCGGTGCTGCTACTCTCTACCATTTCTCAACCGGTTTCGTTAGCCGCACCAAACAACCATTCCATTATTTCTTAGCTTGAATCGAAACGACAATCAAAAGCTGCGTCTACGGCAGCTCTTTCTCAACACCTTTCCCTTTCGCTCCTCCGAGTGCTGCAGAATATTGGGGTCCTAACGACGGTGTGTTTCATTTTTTTTTTTGCTTTTGTTTTTTTATTCTTAATTTGAGTAAAAAGGCCAATTTGGTGTAATTTGTTAGGCCAATTTGATCTCCTTGTCAATTTTAAATTTTGTCTAATTTGGTTTAGTCTAATGTGTAAATTTAGATTCTCTTATTTTCAAATTGAAAATAAGACAATTATATTTATCATCTCATCATTTAATTTACGTAGTGATATTTTGTTAACATAATCTCTCATTTTAAGTTGTGAGATTATAAACATAATCGTCTTCTTTTCATTTTCAAAAAGAGAAGATATTAATCTTGATTTGTTCCATGCCAATTTTTAACACAAGGCCAAGTTAGTCTCTATCAATTTTTTTTTAGGTTGCCTGCCCGGTATCCAAGGCCTAATCCGAGTCGACCCGGGTCGCGCACCTGGCTATGGCAGGTGAGTCTCCTAGCGGGATAACTGCGTTCTCAAGGTCTCTATCAATTTTAAACATGGGTCATGTTAGTTATTTTTTATTTAGTCACACTTCATGAATGTGGTTAAACACACTTTTAAAAGTTTAGTTAAACATATTAAAATTGTTGTCGTCACTGTTTTTCTTCCTCTATCTAAGTCTCTCCCTCACTCTTCTAACCTCCTCTATCCGCTCTCTCATAAGTGGATGGGGACGCAATGCTGAAGACAAGTACAAGTGGAGCAATGACCTATTGATGTTGTAAAAGCAATGGCAATGGTCACAAGATGGCTGAAAAAGAGTAGTCGTAGATGACGCGATGGGGTGAGTGTTGGAGGAGGAAGTGTTAGAGGGGTTGGGAAGGAGGAAAACAAAGGGGCTAAGATAGGAGATGAGAAAAAGTGATGATAATGTTTTTGACGTTCTAAATATAATTTTAAAAATGTTTTTAATAACATTTATGAAGTATGACTAAGCATAAAGAAACTAACTTGACTTGAGTTTGAAATTGACAAAAATTAACTTAACCTAAATTTAAAATTGATATGAACTAAATTTAACCTTTTTATTTTTTAGGAACTAAATTGACCCAAATTTAAGATTGACAATGAATAGATTGAATCTTTTATTTTTGTTAGGGACCAAATTGGTCCATTAGTGATTTGATAGTGACTAAAATTGCCCTTTACTCTATTGATTTTTACCCTGCATTCTGTTCATATTTCGTTCTTTTTATTTCTATTTTCCATGTTGCCTATGTGTTTTTCTTTTCTCAATGAACCTATTGACATCCAAACTTTATTTTAAAAAATGTGACTAATCCAACCCAAATCAATTGAAGTCTTTAAAGGGGATTGCTCCTAGCGAAGAGTACTTGATTCTGAGACTTTCGGTTAAGGAGATAACACACCTATCATCTCAACTATTGACACGTTGATGTTGGAAATGTGGACTATGATGGTGGAAGATCATATTATATACCGTAATTACCTATAAAATGATATTTTAGATTTATATTCAACCAGAACTCACCATTAACTTTAAAAATGTCATTTTAGAGCTATTTAACTTTGCACTCTATGTTCACACAATAAAAATGGTATTCTCTCTGTCTAATATTAGATGACATTTTTTATTCAAAAATTTTGTCAAAAATTAGTTGTCATTTGATTAAATTAAGAAAATATTAATTGTTATTTTTCTAATTTTACCTCTATAATAACTCACCACTTTGCTTTATTTGAAGAAAGAGAATAGTAAGAAAAACAAAAATATTCAAGGATAATTTAATCTAAGTATTTGATATTTTCTCTGCATATAAGCAAATTAATTAATTTCTTAATTTGTGTGCATGTGTCAAAAGTAACATATAATATTGCATCAAAGGAGTTAAAAGAAAGAGCAGAGAATGTGAATTTTGTATAGATATAACTCTTTTGATAAATGTATAAATATAATTTTAATACATCGTATTTAAGTACACTCACAAAATAAATGTCTCTTATTAATTTATTCAAAATACACTCATATTTATGAGTCTCGTGAATTTTTGTGTAAATGTGATCAAATGAGATGGTAAAATTGTCACACAATTTTTTTAAAAAGTTGTGTTATGATACCTATTTTAGTGAGTTGTCCTTTAATTAATGGATTGGATGTGCCTACTAAAAATGAGGTGTTATTCTTGCAAAAATTTCTCTATCTGCAGTTTTTTTTTATATATATATATATATATATTTTTGTTCGAATCTGCAGTAATTCCTTGAGCCACTAAAGTTTTGGATCATAAAATTAAAAACAACACTATAAGCCCACCACTGCTGGTTGTCCACGCAACAGTATACTGGTATTGGGTTCACGGATATAAAAGACAAGTAAACAAAGGAAGGTTCCCTCCTCTTGGGCCCAAAAGAAAGAAGAGATAGGATAGAAAGTGAAGGTTAATATGAAAAGTCAGTGAGTGACATGTGAAACATGCAATGCCACTAGAGACACACATTGGAAGCGAAATCACATTCCACGCTAATTCTTATTAATTTGTATTCTTAGTTTTGTCCTTTTTCTTTCATTTTTTTTTCAGTATTGACAAGAGTATCTACTGATAAAATTAAAGGTTAATTAAGTTTTTAGTCCCTGTCATATGAAAAAGTTTGATTTTAGTCCCTCATTACAAGTTTTAGTCCCTGTAAAATGTGAAAAATTTGATTTGAGCCCCTGTGGACGGTTGGTGATGGACGGTGATGACGTGTCAGTTAACCCGTCATCAGGGACCATTTCTATATCACTGTCCATCACCAACTGTCCACAGGGACCAAAATCAAATTTTCACATTTTACAGGGACTAAAACTTATCATGAGGAACTAAAACCAAACTTTTTCATATTACAGGGACTAAAAACTTAATTAACCCTAAAATTAATGACTAATTTATTCACAATAACGAGTATTACATGGAGTGATAAACTGTTAACCATAAATGAATCTTCATTTTTATAGATAGAGATCAAACCTTCCACCTTTTAGTTAAGGAATGAAGTAATATTTCACTACACCACACCATCTAATTATCTTCGTTTAAAAAAAGTTGCCACCCCACAAAAAAAGGCTGCTTAAATAAATTCTAGTTAAAGTTGATGATGTCATCGTCAACTCGATTGTTGTTTTACATGTTTAATCATATATATAGTGCTTTATGATGTTGCAAGACATATGGCCATTACTTAACTTATAATAAACTTGGTTGATAAACGTAAGAAACATATTTGTATTATAAAAGAATGCGAGTTCAATTTTTATTACCAATGTAAGGATTACTTTAGTAAGTAATCTATAAATATTTTTATAAACGTTTAATGTGTGCAAAAATATGTCTAACCTAATAGGATAATTGGTCTTAACTCCATGTCTTCACCTGAAATTTTTATTAAAAGAAACCTATGGCTATTACAACTTTTAAACTTGTGGCACAAGTTTGGCATGGCTCGATTGAAAAGTTTTAATTGCAGTTTTTGAAAAGAAACTTGGATCTATTGTATTGGAGAAATTATTAATTATAACTGAGAATTACATAAACATATTTATAAGAGTTTAATTTTTAATTATTAAAAGTGTAAATTTTTTTAGTGTCATCTAATTAAATCTTTGAATATGCATGATTTTTAAAGGAATGAGAGAGAAAGATAATCATTTATGTAATGTAACAAAATTTAATTGATTAATAATGTAAAAAAAAATGTTACACAATTAATAAATATACACAATTAATAAATAGAAATTAATCCCTATTTATTATCAACCAACTTTACACGCTGTCTTAAAGTGAAACCCTGGAGAGGCAAAACAAATCAAAGGGATGATTATGGTGTTCCCAAAAAATAAGACCAATTAGGGATGGCAAGACCCATATTGAAACCCTGTTGGCTTGAATTACAAAAGTAAGAAAAGTTGAAAAAGTTAAGAAAACCATGATATAAATTCAGAGCAAGGACAAGACGGTCCACCAAGTCAATGATGAGCTAAGATTATTTTAGGTAAATTGTGTTTAAATATATTAATTTAAGAATGTATATAAAAGTTAAAAAAATATATAAGAGCAGAAAAAAAAAGTATATATTAACTAATAAGCAAAAGATACATGGATTTTTGTTATATATGACACTGTTACAAATCATTTTTTTTTCTTTGATATTATTACAAAATAAAAGTATTAATCTCACTCTCACTATCCCTCTTTCCCTTTTTTTTTCTCCTCCTTTTTATTTGACTACAGCTCCCTGAAAGAGTGGAACTCAAACTCGGGGTAAGAGATAGTAAATGCGTTTTTTTATAAAGCAATGGAAATTAGGTGTTAAAATTCAATGAGTCATGATGTGGCAATGCAATATGGCTCCCAGAACAGCAAGGACCTTCTGGAATCCTTGCAGGTCTTCAAGTTGTGGACCAAGTAATCACCATTCTTCCCTCTGAGAACCAGCAACTGCTGTTGCCCACCAGGTGTCTGGTTAATTCCCCCAGAGACAATAACCTTATCATTGTATGGTGAGTTGTTGTTTTGGTTTGGAATATGCGATGCTGATGCAGCTTCTGGTGTGGGCTTGGCCCTCCAATAGCACTCATAGGCATTCAAGTTGAAGGAACCTGATGCTGCTGATGCTGCTGGTGATGGAATCAGCCTAGCCACCCTTGGCCTTGGAGGCAGTGTTTGTGCCATTGCTCTTGATTCCATCTCCACCACATTGACATCATCAAAGTTGACCCCTTTGTCGAACTTGTGTGACCAATTTGGGTTCCTATTCACCAACCCAATTGGCTTATTGTTGTTGTTCATCATCAATGTTAACCTGTGAACACTAGTAGTAGTAGTAGCAGCAGCAGTGATCTCACTAGACATTAAAGGTGCTTCCTCAACCTCCTCTTCCTCCTCCAACTCCTCAACACCCTCTTGTTCATCATCATCAGAACTCTCCTGTTCTTCCTCATTGGCGAACGTGAGGACAAGGCGGCCGTCTTGGCGCTGGGCGTTGAAGTTGTTCTGCGGAGGGAGGGACACTGCTTCGAGGACCAGCCTCCCGTTGTCGCGGCGGGGCCTCATGTGGAGGGAAGACCCTTTGGCTTGGGGAGAGAGTGAAGGGAGTGGCGGTGGGAAAGAGCGCGGCAGGGACTTCTTGGTTGCTGTTGCTGCAACATGATTGTTGAACCACTCCTCTTCTTCTGCTGATGATGAATCATCACCCACTTTCACTTCCTCTGCCTCTGCCTCTTGTTGTTCTGATCCCCCTGACTTAGATTGAGGGTAAGGGGAGAACAAGAGGCCCTCGGAGCCGGTCTCGGATCCGAGGCTCTCGGTGCAGATTTCGAGGCTCTTCTCGCTCAGGGAGCTCTTAGTCCTCTTCACAAGAGGGTGGACATAAGGTGTCACTGGCAGCGATTTGGAGATTTCAAGGTTGTGCCTGTTGTTGTTGTTGTTGTTGTTGTCATCACCATTTAAGGACATGATTGAGCCCCATGTGTCAAGGGCTGATGACTTCTCTTGCTCCTCCTTCTTGTTCCTCTGGATTGCGCTCCAAATCTCAAGCCTCTCTCTTTCTGCTTCAGCATCAGCTTCTTCAGCTTCAAACTCCTTCCTTTCTTCATAGTCTTCCTCTGAGGAAGAGGAGGATGAATCAGCAATGGTTTTGGGGTAGTGCTGATTGAAGAGCTCTTCAGATGAGGCAATCTTCTTCATTTGGGAGGACCAGTTCTGATGGGGGAGCCATTTCTTGGAGGACATGTCTGCAGAGAGGGTCCTCCTAAGGGAGTTGTTAGAGGCAGAGTCTGTGTCATCATCACAGGCTGAGGCTGAGCCAAGAATTGTGAGTATGCCTTGCTTCTTCTGCATCAGCATCATCATCATGGTCTCTTCTTCTATGCCTTGAGTTTGGATCATGTTGTTCATCATGGTAGAAGCTGACATCTCTCCAAATAACTCAAGGGATAAGGGCAAAAAGGACTGCATATAAAAGTAATCAAAATTTAGCGAAATAGATAAATAATTAAATAAAAAGACCTAATAAAAAATAATAATATTCGCCCTAGAAGCGAAAAATTATTTAAGTGTCCGTGGAACGCTAAGTAGAATTATACACTGATCACTTGTAGAAAGACATTTCAATTTTAGGTAGCAGTTGAGAAATATTACTTTACATGTGATCAAAACACAATCGGCTCTATGTGAAAAGTTAATAGCTTCTTCCCAAGAAGCGGGAATTAATAAAATACTAGTGAAGTGTGCTGGAAAATTTCAAGTTACAAAGCAAAGTCATGCATGTGGGATATTGGAAATAAAAACAACACATATATGGGGAAAATTACAAAAGTTTTGGAATTGAGTTTTCAATTACCTTGAGGCAACTCAAAAGCACCCAACAGAGGTCTACAAAGAGACCACTTTGGAGTGCAAGTTGCAAAGGAGAAGTGTGAATGAAATTGGTGATGATGGCTATGAAGTAGTTGATGAAGATGAGTAGTGCTGTGGTTGATGGCAATGCACAAGGGGGGGGAATGAGGGTATTTGTAGGGGCCAAAAGCGAAGCTTTAAGAACCCTGTTCAGTGGACCCCAATTTAAGCACCGGGAGAAATAAATAAAATACTCTTTTATTTTTGTTCACAATTTTATTAAGTTTATTTTCCTTGTTCATAATTATGGACATAGATAGGTTTGAGATGGATTCTGAGAATGATAGTAATATGTTTATCTATAATCAGTAGTGTCGTTCGTAAGTAAAGTTTTTTCTTGATAAATTTAAGTATTGGACATTAAACAGTACAATAGGACATGATTCTGTTACGATGAGAACATTTAAGAACTCTTTAAAAGTTAAGTTTGATGTATTTGCAAATTTAATTTCTTTTACACAATCATTTTTTTTCCGATCAACATATTTATTTGACTCTTATAATTATTACTATTTGAAAAATTATATATTAATAACATATAATTAAAATATAATGTAAAATTTCTGTATATCTACCAAAAAAATTATAGAGAAAAAAATTATATTAAAATTACATACTAAAATAAAATATTTTAATCTTTTAATATCATAAAATTATTCATGAGTCTTACTATTTATAATATTTATAAATACCTTCAGTAGATTATAGATATTAGATAATTTCAAAGGTTTTCTATAATTGAAAAGTTATATTTACCAAAAAGTAATAATAATTGAAAAGTTATGAGTTTCAAACTCTTTGCTTTCACTCTTCTAAATAAAAAGATAAAATTTATTTTATGGCCAGTAGAAGGGATGTCATAAATATGAAATTATTCATGAGTTATGGAGAGAGCAGCTTTCACTAGTTGAGAAATGAGAAAAACACGAACGCCAATATTAAATAAATATAAAGTATTTTAATATTTTAAATTTAAAATACTTACCATTTTTTTCTTGACAAAAGAGAACTTTTAATAAAATAAGAATAGATTATATTTATTTGACAGAAACAGTGTTTGGATATTTTTATTTATTTTTTTGATAAACACAGTGATGAGGGCTCAGGTTTTGATTCACGCATCATGACATCAAGCACAGTCATCGGTACCACAATATGTATATTACTTAATTGATTGTATCATCCATTCAGATGTGGCCTGAAAACAATATGCTCTACGGACAGTAAATATATTATTTGGTGAGATATAGAAAATTTTGCAATTATGATGATTAATCTATAAGGATATTCAATTATGTAATTATGAATGTCGTGATATATGTATGTATATAATCTCTCACCCTTACATGCTCTCAGTCGTTAATGTTTCGCAATGTATGACTTACATTTTTGCAAATGTTTTTTCACAAAAGTTAATTTAATTTTTTTTCATATTTTTAAATAAATATTTAACAAGTTAAGTCTAACAATAAGGTGAAATTAAAAAGTGACAATTAATGTCGTATTAATCTTAGATCAATAACGTGCATTTACAGAGTCTCTAGTGTAGTTACTTCTCTTCAGAAGAAAATTAAGACAATTGTGTCTTTTATATATACACACATATACACACACGCACAAGTGAGTGCCTTATAACTAGCTACTAGACTCAAAATCAATTTCTCTTGTTGTTTTTTGTATGATTATTCTTGGTAAACATGAAAGTTGTATGATTATAAGTGAGTTTCATAATTTGTTAACTTATATCATAATTATACTCATGTTATGATTATTTATTAAAAAAAGATAAATAATAAATTTAATAATTGAACTTGTTTCCCTGGACCATGTCCAATTAGTAGCCATTTTGGTCCAAGCAGTATTAGTATAATAATCTCAAACAATTAAATTACAATTTAGTCCTCATCTCTCCATTCACTTTTCCTCTTTCTTTTCTCTCTCATCTCTCTGCCTCCCCCGGCCACCACCCTTCTCTCTCTCTCTCTCTCTCTCTGCGACGCCAATTTTCTGCCATCGCTTCTTCTTATATTTTCTTCCTTTCACGAGAAAGTGTTTTTCTCTCTCCCTCACAGGCGCGGTTCAGCAGGTTCGGCGGCGGCACGAGTAAGCAGGTCGGCGGTGGCAGTTGCACGGTGGTGGTTGAAGACGCGAAGGTGACGAGCGGCGGCTATGGCGGATCGCAAGTTCCAAATCTAAGCAATATTTTTACACTGATTCAGACGAAAAATTGGGGCCAACCTATGCATTCTATGGATCCCAGACCAACAATCTAGAGAGAGGGTGTCCCACACAGCAGTGGTGGCGCCGGGCGGGGCGGTGGTGGGTGTCGGAGAGGCCAACAAGTGAGGGGCGGGGGTTGGGAAAGAGGACAAGCCATTTGGTGACAGGAGGGTAGAATAGGGAATCTGTGTCAACATCATAAATTAATTTTATTTTTGGGTTAATCATGTAACTGTAAATGTATAATTAAGTTATTTTATATTAAACAAAATTTTAATGTAATCTATCTCAATCATTGCTTGTTCTTTGGAGATGAGAATTAAGGATCATGTTGGTTCCTAACTCAACTCTTCTTAATAATTCTCTTCCTAATAACTTATGCCTTAAAATTGAACCTTAAATTTATTAAAAACTAATAATTATTAGTGGATATATTCGATGATAGCTTTTTTTTTCCTCAATAAAAACTAATAATTATTAGTGGATATATGTTGGCGTTACTTAGTGTTAAATTATATTAAGTTTGAGTTTTGTAATGAAAAAACCTTTGTTGAAAGTTTTCTATCTTCCTGAAGGTTCTACATATTTAGATCGAGTCAAGTTAATTGTGTTTGTGGTAATAGAGCCCAAATATTATTGATTTAATCAAGACAACAAAATTAAGATAAAAATTATTAGGGTTCAAGTTTCTCTGTATTCACTACAACAAAAATGACTATTACCGTCGAAACATTACCGTCGGACGCGAACCGACGGTAATACTGTCGGAAAAAACAAAGTATCC
>QANU01001174.1:236991-262031 GCA_003254905.1 Nissolia schottii
AACGTGCACATGGACGTCAACGTGGGTGGGAACGTGCACGTGAACGTACACGTAGATGGGAACGTGTACGTGGACGTGGATGTGGATGATTCTGAGGATGACGTAGAGGATGAAGACCCTGTGGAGGACTGAATATATTGTACATTAATTTTGAATATATTATGTATATTATTTGCTTCTTTAACTATGTAATGAATCTAAACACGCAAGGATATATATGGGAAGTACCACTTTGTGAATTTATTTGTTATCTTTGCTAATGGATACATGCATTAATCTGTTGTAACTCGCACAATCAATGTAATCGTATATTACATATTATTTAATTATTTATTTAATTATAAAATTACCATATTATTTACATCAACATTGTTACTCAAATAAATAATAATCATTCAAAAATAAAGGTTATGAAATTTTTTTTAAATATTTGCCAATTACCGTCGGCATGGACAACGATTATCGACGACAACGGTAAATACTAACCGACAGAATAGTAGCGTCGGTTTTAGGTGACAGTAACATTTGAAGAAAATACTATTATTATTAGCGCTGGATTGTTCCGACGGAAATCCAGTTCAAATTACCGTCGGCTTCCATCCTCCTACGCAAAATTGATTTCCATCGAACCCTTTATCGGTGGCCCGATGACCGACGCTAAATCCGTCGGAAACACAATGTGCCATGGTAACTGGCTCATAACCGACGGAAAATACTGACGGAAATAGTGTAATTTCTTGTAGTGATTCAAAAGGCCAACATTTGGCATAAACTTAAAATCTATTTTTTTTTCATTGCATACATAACCTCTAAGGTGATTTTTCAAATATCCCATAGGTAAATATCACATGGGATTTAATATCCTATTATACTTAATTTATCCATTTGTTATAATTGTTACAATTAATTCATCAAATTTTGTTATCATTTCATATTTTATATTATTGTAATGAATTTTTCATTAGTCAAATCATTGAAAAAGCCAATTTATAAGAGGTTTAGAGATTTGTAAACCATTTGAACTTACAATAAACATCTCTAGAGATATTGTATTGAAAAATATTAATTTATCACATTAGATCATATAATCCATCAATATGCCATATCAAATCATGAAATGAAAACAAAATTCAATGAATTTATTTGTAAAAATTATTTAAAATAGTTAAATTAAGTAGCATGCGATATTTATCACATGAAAAATTTGAGAAATCACCAAAAACTTGCAAAACAAAAGGTTTTGCAATTTTAAGAAATACTACACAAACTAATATAAAAAAATTACTTTTTAATGGCAACATATTATCAATTGTGTGAAAAAAAAAACCTAAATTTCTTTTGTTTTTAAGTTGATTCATATTTCTAAAAATAATAATGATACTATTAGTCATAACCATTGGTAAACCATCAAATAACCGCTAGAAAGTTATCATCCACTCCACCATATATTTAAGACCAAGAAGTGTTATTTAGCACGAAGGAATTCTGTAAGAATGAAGTGCAAAAACATACATCATGAATTGAATGGTATTCACATAGCAATTATTAGACCCTTTGACATGTCCGATCAGATAACGGCAGATAGAATAGCATATGATAAAATTATAATATTATGTAGTGGCTTTTGTTGCAGTTTGCTTCATTAGTAGACCTTAGGGACATAGGCAGTCTCTGAATTGGCGGGTGAGCTTCTTGTAACCTTGTTGCTCTCCATCTTTTGATGGTCTGATTCTTTTTTATCTATCAAAAAATTAATATTATATAATGTTTGGAGTGACATTGTATTGGATACTACATAAGATAAAATTTATATTTTTGACAAAATATCCTTTTCTTAAAAATTAACATATTCATCATTTTTATACTATAAAGAAAACTCCCTAAACATAAATAAAAACTCATAACCAATAAATATGTATATATAATATAAAACTCTTTTTTTTTTTTTAAGAATAATAAAATCTCAACCTTTGTACGATGGAGTTAAATTAAAAACGAAAGAGAAAACCAAATTAAAAGAAAAAAAAAAGATGGCCCATCTAGACAAGATGATTTTGACCTAATAGTTATTACGGTTCGCATTGGGAAGCAGAGGGTCTCGTTGGCCATGAACGACAACCTAGTGCTACAGCTATGGTGAACGACAATGGTAGATGGAGGTCGCAGTGGCAGATCGAGAACAACAATGCGTTGCGAGGAAGATGGAGGATGCGACGGTGGAGTGAGCATGACGGCGGCGCGGCGGCGGGCAAGCACGACTGTGTTGCAGTCAGATTCTGTTGGAGGATGTAATTAAGTATCATGGTTGGTGGTGGATGAGTCTACTGGGTTAGACAGTACTGTGGATTCTGAAAAAAAAAAGTGAAAAAAAAGAAGAACATGGATAAACAACGTTAGAAGTAGCAACAGGGGAGGTGGGGTTATAATGGGAAATGTTTAATGATTCCAAACCCTCAAAATCTTATGATGTCTAATCTTATCTTTATAGGTCTGATTAACTTATCCATTAAAATAATATATAAAGAGGTCATAATGTATAAGCTTATACAAACACCGAATTCATAATGTATAATTTAAGTTAATAAAATTCGGTTTAATATGATGTAACAAATAGGGCCTAAGTGAGAAAGTCACGGTCAAGAGAGAAATTTGATGCGGCTAAAACCTTTGCGCATAATTCATGAAATAGTTTTCAAGATATAAAGCCTTTTTCTTTTACACTCAAAATGTAAAATTGATTATAATCATGTGTAACGAGCATAAATCTTTGGAAGAACCGAACCCTCAAAAGTTAGTTATTAGAGTATGAGAACCTAAGTCCTTATAAGGCATCCTTTTCAAGGTAACCTCCTTAAAGTGAGACTTCATACATTGTCACCCCCATTTGAAAGTCAAGTGTCCAAAAGGCTGCACTCTGCGACGCTTCACTTGATCACAGTCAACTCCTTTGACATTCAGAACCATCTGCTACTAAGCCTTTTCGATTGACTGACTCTTAGTGAAATCACCATTTGTAACAAACATAAGGGTCTGTTTTGGTATAGAAGTTAAAATAAGATTATTACAAAAAAAAGTTTTTGAAAAATAACTTATAAATACATTATTTTGTATTTAAAATTATAATTTTTTTGTTGTTTTAAGTATTTTGAAAAGTGTTTTTTTATAAGTTAAATATTTCAACTTCTCAAAAAACACTAAAATTGACTTTTCAATAAGTAATAACGTTTATAGTCAAAACAGGACATAAATTAAAAATATAACTTCTGACTTCTGAAAAGTTAAAAAAAAAAGTCAAAAGTTGTGTAGTTCAAACGAGCCCTTAGTAATTGGGAGAACCAAATCCCCATAAGCTAGCTATTGGAGTAGGAGAACCCACGTCCTTATAAGGCATCCCTTTTAAGGTAGTTTCCCCAATGCGGAACTCGTTACATTGCCACCACCTTTGAAAGAAGTCATCCCAATGGTTGCACTCATCGACACTTCACTCAGCGACACTTTAGTCGATAAAGGTTAGCCCTTCTGTTGATTAGAACCCTCCATAGGTAGCCCACTCTTGTTAGCTGACTCTTAATGAAGAAACCATTTGTAATAAGCATAAGTTTTTAGGAAAATCACACCCCAAGAGCCAGCTATTGAAGTAGGAGAACTCAAATCCTTATAAGACATCCATTTTAAGGTAGCTTCCTTAATATGAGACTTGTTATATCACACCATATGAAGAGAATGTGTCTAATTATTTTTTTTCTTGTTCAAATGAACAAGATCGAATTCTTATGTTAAATTCATATAAAAAAAAGTTTAAAAAAGTTTTTAGTCCCTAATAAAATTTGATTTTTGGATTTTAGCCCCAAATAAAAATTTTCTTCGGTTTTGGTCCTAATTTTTTTATTTGGTTTTAGCCCATGCTGTAAGTGTCGTTAACTCGAATAACTAACTGATGGCATGGAAAACATAAGTCATAGTCACCACTCTTACATGACTAATATCTAAAATTAAAAAAGAGGCTTAAATGAATTTTTAATTCTAAATAAATTTCAAATTTTAATAGACCACTAATAACAATTGTTTTTTATTATTTTAGTCCTTATCATTAGTTTGGACAATTATCACATGCCACATCACCTTTTTTTACTTCATCACACATTCATCAAGAAGCATTTGAATAAACACATACCTCTTGACTCAAACCCACTTCCTCTCCATCACCACTCATTCTCTTCTTTTCTACCACCACCACTATCACCACCTCATTCTCTTTCTCTATAACCATTCTTCCTCTAAAAAAAAACCATCATTAAAAAATACACAAACACAAAAGAAACCACCACCATCCTTTCCTCCAACCCTGCATCCACCACCATTCCCTGTTGACTTTGACTTTCGTCCTCCATTTTCACTTCTTGGAGACACCAAAAACATCAAACTTCCCTTTGTCCCAAACATGCTTGACAACATTGTGGAAATTAGGATGGGTGACCCAAACAACTTGGAAAAAGATTATCGTTGAAATTGTCAACAACAAAAAACTACGATTGTTGTTGAATTTGAGATACCTATTTACAATTGGATTGTTAAACATCGTGAAAAAACAGATAAATTGTACACCAGAAAATATAGGAGAAAGATAGATAACAGAGAAATAACAATTGTATTATCTGAGTTGTCTGAGTTAATTTACAATAGAAGGTCAGCCTATTTGTAGGCTGAAAACATAACGACCAAAACTCAACTGCCAAAACAAACTACAATCAAATCAAATTAAACATAATACATATTATTCTTAACACCCTACCTCAAGCTAAAGCTTCATGAGCTTTCAGCTTGTCACAAGCGAAGGTTGTTAAGGGAAAAAAATTAAAGAGCGGTGTCAAGGACTTGTCCGGAAAACATTGGGGACTGCACAGAGGCAGCAATAGGCAACATCGGAGACTGCACAAAGGCAGCGACAACGGCAGCGATATGCAACATCGGAGACTACACAGGGGCAGCGTTAGGCAACATGAAGAATGGAGGAGTAGCGGCGGAGGTGGAGGTGGCGGAGACGAGATTGCTCTCGGATGGTACCATGGCTCTGATACCACGTTAAACATCGTGAAAAAACAGATAAATGATACACCAGAAAATATAGGAGAAAGATAGATAACAGAGAAATAACAATTGTATTATCTGAGTTGTCTGAGTTAATTTACAATAGAAGGTGAGCCTATTTATAGGCTGAAAACACAACGACCAAAACTCAACGGCCAAAAATAAATCACAATCAAATCAAACATAATATATATTATTCTTAACATGGATAATAGTAGATCTAATTAAAAGATTTAAAAGTTGAAGATGTATATTTTTAATTAGGTAAAAATTCAAGGGATGTAAATATATTTTAACATGCAGTATTAAACTGATTGTCCGTGCATATGCCATCTAATAATTTGCGATTACCAAGCAAAGCCACTTTCATGAAGTTGTTCATCACTTACTTTGAGAATGGAAAAAATAAAAAATCTCAAAAGCATAGCTAATAGTCTCGTGGTTTAGTGACATAAACTCCCTTTTGAATTAGTAAGAAGACGAAAAATCTGCTCTTACTGTATACTAAAGTAAGAATAAGAAGAAAAAAATCGAAATATATAAACATAAAAGGGATTGGTGGAGAAAATGCCATGTTTAGATCATGACAAGGAAAGTGTGGTAATTTGCACCATAACCTTACTCAATGGAGAAAAAGCATATAGCCACCATGCACACATAAATAAGTTACAAATTAGGTAAGGCAGAAAGTGAAAATGGCTTAAGAAGGAAGCAAAGGAATCAACTTTGAGGGAGGGCAATATGATTGGCGGCTAGAAACCCACAACACAATCCCATAGCCTAAGGGACGAGATTCTTTCATAAATAAAAATTCAATATTCACCTTATATTAAGTATAGTTTTTATTTAGAAAAAAATTGTTTATTAATTTTATTCAAGATAAATAAACTAATATATGTTTTAACCATGTTAATTTCATCAACATGGGTTGGTCAAGGTGATGCAAGCCTTGGTCTCTTAACTAATGGTTTTGAATTCGAGCTTTGTAAATAGAAAAATCATCATTGAGAGATCCTTACCCTTAAAAAATGGCATACATGTGTCAAGTTAGGTTAGTAAGATTTATGGTAATATATTATCAAGCTCAAGTCTTGAGAATGAAAAACTCCCGTCAAAAGATTTCTACCCCTTACAAAAGGGCTTACAATTAGGCTAGGCTGGGTTAGCTTGATTTTTGGTATTATAATATAGATGTCAATGATTCAATTGAGCGCAAAAAAAAAAAAATCACCAACTTTATCGTGAATATATTTAAATGAGATATTCTATATCTGTTGATTTTATTTTAGTCAGCATCATTTTTAAGATTTGGTGAACTAAACATCATGACTCATAGCAGGATGTAGTCATTTATGTTTGATGGGATTTAAGTAATTATAAGGAAATAAGTTCCCCTCCCTCTCAGTGGTTTCTCACATGCATCATGGGGTAAATGCCATTTCCTGGTAAATTTATTTGCTTTTGACAATTTTTAAAACCAAATTCATCAAATTTGTAATCATTTCATATTTTATATGATTTTCATAAACTTTGCATTCCTCTCTTGCCAAGAGTTAGGATTTTCGGTCTAATGATAAACATTCAATAAACAAGTGGTATATATTAATGAAGGAAAGCCATGTGTTTAAATCCCCGATTAACGCTTGGGGAAGAATGATAGCTTCTCCACCTGTGATGTCGGTAATAAACATATTTCTTTATGTTTGATGTAGTTATGAGAAATTAAAAAAAAATAAAAAAATAAAAGTTACACCCTTGTGAATAGGTATAAAGTATAAATTGTTGTCTAGTGGTAATTAAAATCGCTTTAATGGAACAGTATTTATGCATGAATTTTTTTCCTAAAACAGAAAGAATACACTTAGATGCATATTAATTTAAAATTAGAATTGTTTAATCACAAGGGAATAATGTATGTGGAAACAAATGAGCGCGCGTCGCGTCTTTGATTTTAGGGACCCCTTTTGGATACACTGCCCTCTGTTGGGCCACTGTGTTACATAGCGTTTGCATTTGTACCTATGGAAAAAAGTCATGTGGTTTATTGTATTCTACACACACATGTAACGACAATATAGCCACCACTCAATGAACACTAAAAAGGTGATGATGTTGATAAATTCAAAGCACAGAGTATATGGAATAATACCATAAGAAAAAAAACCAAATAGCACAAACGAATTAATCAATGAATTAATTAATACAAATAATTAATTAATGAATATACAAATTAAGAGCCAACTGGGGGTATGCTGTGCCACGAACCGAGGAACGCAAAGAGATGCGCCTTGTCTGCCTACAGAAACTATAAAGCAAAGCCACTCAAACCTACAAAAGGCTTATCTACTACGTTCAACGCTATAGGCCTATTTATGCATTTTCTTTTGTTCCCTCTCTCTCTCTCTCTCTGTTCTATTCAATTTTAACCAAATGGTCGATACTTGCCAAATGCAAAGGCAGATGCCACTCCCCAAGATATTTTACTTGGCAACTGGCAAGCACCACTAAGTATATGTTGAGGAATGAGCTTCATGTCATGGGATTATTTTGTTTTTTCGGTGTAAGTTATCACACCCAACCTTCAAAGTTACCCCAGCAACGTTAAATATTTAACTGTGTTTAGAGACAAGTGAGATCAATTTAGACTTCAGATATTTTCTTCCGATATCAAATAGATTCTTCAAAGTTTAAATGTGACATCATATTAATTCACGAAAATTGTTTGACACTAATAAATAAATCATTAAAAATTAAAATATGATACCACTTTTAATTTTTTTTTTGTCTCGATATTTCAATAAAATAGTGGAATTTGACACTCACCGAAGGTCTTGGGTTTGTTTTACTGCCCTTGTTATGGTTTGCTTCAGTAAGAATTGCTTGACTCTTGTCTTTCTTCTGAACGAAAGACAAACCGTGGAGCGTAAGAAAGTGATGAAGATGATGGGCCTAAACTTTTTAGAATAGTGTCAATTCAGTTTAATGTTAATAACATCAAGACAATTTACTTGTAATGGTAAAACAATATCTAGCAAAATTTGTGATTTAACTTTGGATGACGCGTTTCACCTTTGGTAGGGGTGAGGAGTTACACTACTCCCTTATAAGAAAACCAAATTGAAATTAGTTCTTTCAAGATTAAATTTATTCTTAAGCCTCAAGATGTTCAATATATCTACCATTGATTCACTAATCTGTCATTTTATTTGCTTTTAGTTTTAATTTAGTCTCTTTTCTTTTGCTAGCATCTTCGTATGACTAGTGCCTTTGGTATATATGTGAATCCCCTGCTTTATTTCTGCACTAATTCTTAAGATCTCCTTGTATTTATTTCTCTTTTTCTTTTAGGAATAAATGCACTGTCTACCTTTGGAGAAAACATCGGAAGGTTACATTTTAAATTTTAAGTGTTAATTTGATTAAGAAAATTAAACTTTCACGGCAATAAATTTGGTTTAAGGTCATAATATTTTTTATAATTACACTTGAAAAAAAAGTGTCTTATATTATAAAAAAGAACATTTTTATTAACAAAGGAAACACTTCACAATATTTTAGATTACCTCAATTTATCGACCTCACACAACGTATATAGCATTTGTGCCCTAAAATATCATAAAGAATTTCTTTTAATACAAAGGGCACTCTTTTAAAGCTAAAATTACACTTTTTGTGAGTTGTTAAATTGAGGATGATATAAAATATCATAAAGTTATGTCTTTATCAATAAAAATGTTTCTTTTAATCATACAAGTCACACATTTTCAGGATAGTTAATAAAATATGCGGACTTAACCAATTTTTTTTAATGAATTTGACCTTACACCAAATTTATTGTAGGGTTTGATGAACTAATATCATATCCGATACATCTCTTGGGCACCAAAATTGATGTTTACTATTTTTTTTCAATATAAGTGATTTCTAATGTAATTTATATATGCTTTGTTCCTTAATATGAATTGACTAATGGATGGGACTTCTTCAATCACATTATTCAATATATTTTCCATTGCGCCTAGTGATTAATTATAACGACCCAACTTTATAAGTGATGACAGAGTCCTTCGTACCCCAGAAATGGAAGGGTGATCCAATAAGAATTGAAAGATAGAGATGGTTAGGGTACCAAATTGGGACGGGCAAAGGCCTAAGCACATTTGATGGGGTTTAAGCTTTTCATCATCTTAAAGTCCTTTCAATAAACAAAATAAAGAAAGAATCACATTCCATTCATTTGGAGTTGTGAAAAGGATAAGAAAAATGCTCCAAGATGAATAATTAGTCTGTGAGGCTCTCATTAGTCATTGTAATTATTGTACGGATAACTGGATACATGTTTTTAACATCAACATATTTATAAAGTGTCTCTCTCTTTCTATATATATATATATACACATATATATTATTTTACACTAAGGCATATAGCATTTTATTATTTTTTAGGTTTTGGCCAACAGATTATTCTGTCGATATTTGAATTTTGTTTGGACAGACAGATTGTTGCATTTCTGAAACGCGTTGTTCAATTAGTGTGCTTACCAATAGAGTATTCGGTTGAAAAGGTTGCAATTCCGAGAACACCTTGAGCACGCTCTCTATCGCTCTCACTCTCCTCTCCCTTCACTCTTCACTCTCACTCTTTTCTCTTCCCCACCATAGTCTCACTGCCCTTATAGCCACCATGCATTACCCACTCTCTTCTCTTCCCCACCACGCCTTACCCAATATTGTCGCCCCACACTGCCGCAACAGTGCCCCCCACTGCCATGCCCCCACGTCAACAAACCCTGACTGCCACCACCAAGCTTGTCACAGTCGCCCACCATTGTTGAGCCGCCGCCACACCACCACCACTACTGTATTTCATTTTTTTTTTTTGCTTTTTTTTTTTATCTTTGGTTGTTATTTGTTTGCTATGTGGTTTAGGGCTTGAGTTTGAGGTTAACTATGTTTCTTTTTATTATGTTTAGAAAATGATTTTATTGATGTGTGTTAGGGTTATGGTTTGGATCTAGTATGTGTTAGGGTTAGGGTTTTGATCAATGGGTAGGGATTCAATTTGTGGATTAGGGTTTCTAATTTGAATTTCTTTTTTTTTGGGCATGGCATACAAAAACTCACATCGAGCCACAATTGACCCTCTGGCCACTGTCGTTGATTTTAGAGGTCGACCAACTAGTGGAATACCTCGAAGATTGAATCACTCTTGCAGAACGAGTGGTTGAGGAGTTGGAAAGACGTAGTCTATCGCAAGTTGAGCCTCGTTGAGTGCAAAGGAATTATGGTGTTAGGCAGTTAGATGACAGACAATCATCAACTTAGGTTTTAGGGGTTCTAGGGGTGTTTATTGGGTATATAATCTAGAAGAGGTAACCAATCTTCATCTTAAATAGGGCTGTCAAAATGAACTCGGCCCGTGAGCCCAGTTAAATGGACGAGCTTTACATACAAAAAATAGGTCCGTGAAAATTTGAAAAAAAAAATAGTCCGACCCGTTTAGGCCGCGGGCTAAACGGGCCATCCCGTGAATTTATTTTATTTATTTTTTTAAAAATACCAAAATTTTAAAAGTTTCATTTTGGACTTTAAATTTTATTTTGGAGTTTAAGAGTTTAGAGTTTAACTATTTGGACTTATAATTGATCATGTTTAACTATTTGTTATGCTTAACTACTTAACTATATTTATATTGTTATAAAGCTGAAGTGCTCTAACATAAATATTGATAAATTTTGCATTTTATTCCTTTAATGAGTGTCAATGCCATACAAGTTGATATATAGTTTCAAATCTTGTTTATTATTGATTAATCTACGAGAAATAGTTCCAATTGTGTTTTTGATCAATAACATAACAATACTCACATCAATGTTATATGCAGTCATTTAATTAATGAAAGTTGTATTAATTCATGAATCAATTTCAAATAGCATTTGATATCTTTTAAGCAAGATAGTTGAAGGAATAAAAAAGATAATATAATCTCGCAATCAACCATTTAAACTATTTTTTTGATTAATTAATAGATAGATGATAAAAAATAGCTAAAAATGATCGCGCATACTTATTCACAACTTTGTATTTAAAATCATAAAAATAAACCAATTTTTATTTTTAAAAAATGGGCTGTCGTGCTGGCCCGTTTAGGCCTGCGGATTGACCATAAATAAGTCAAATCCTAAAAAGAGATATAATTTTTGTCCGGCCTTTTTGACACCCCTATACCCCAAAGTAGAGGATCATGTCTGATTCTCAATCCTTTCAGGTTGAGAAATCCTTGATCCTCTAAGGTGGAGGAAAAAAAATATCCACAAGATGATGTACCAATATTATTAAATTTTAATTTAATATCCTAGAGTTTAGGATATGAAGTTAGGTAAGGAATGATAAATAATTGTCAATGATATTTAAGTAGTTTATTGCATTGGATATAATTGCTTTATTACACTGTAAATAATAAATATTTTTCTTAAAAAAATTTGCTAATTACTTCCAACATTTTTTGTTGGTAACTCAAGAGACAAGTTAACCTGTTTTTGATGCACATGCCTGTTGATAATAATAGTGCCGAATTTTAGAATGTGTCAATAACAACTATCGATTTAAAATTTACCTCTATTTTACAATGTTTATTTTTCTGTATGGTGTATATAAAATATTAATTTTTAGAGTGTACAAATAGTATTTTTATATAATTAATGACTAAGCAAAGCGTGTGACATTAACGAGTGAAGATTCATAAGCTTTACCCTCATTAGTTAAATAAAGAACAATTTTGAGGGAAATAAGCGGTTGTGGCGGTGGCTAAAGATTCATTTCCTAACTTCTTTTGGTAAGGATCGATAAAATAGAGAATTAATAAGGAATTGATGGATACGCGTACGTACGATTAAATAAACACAAAAATAAAAGTGACGTGACAATTCATATGGAAGAATTTTTGCTGGTGTGTTTGGAATATTATATTTAACAGAAGTACAATTCAAATACTCCAATCGTTGGTTGCTTCGTCGAGCTTCCCGGCAATATTATATTTACTTAATGGCTAGCCGTCGCTAATACAAATTGTGCATGGCTGAAATTTATTAGTCTCTCCTTTTTTAATGTTAATTATTTTCATTTTTTTTAAGCTCATTCATAATACAATATATCAACATATAAATATATTTAGATATATTAAATTATGAATAAATCTAAAAAATTTAAAAAGAATTAACATTGAGAAACAAAAAGAGTATTTTAAAAAAGATGAGTGGTTTAAAAAGAAAAGAAAAGAAAAAGATCAGAGATCATATATATGTGTGTGTGTGGGGGNTAATGATTATTATACGTATAGCATACAATTTTTAAAATTATAAACAACGTGCCCCCAATCTTGAACTTGTTTCGGTCATCTTTCCATCATCGTCATCCTCTTCATCCTCTCATTCTCGTTTTGTTATCTTTATTCTTGTCATCCTCTCATCATCGTCATCCTTCTCATCTTCCTTATCTTCATCCTCCTATCATGTGAAAGTTGATTAAAGTGGAATTAAGATGATAAAAGATTTATTTTCTTTTAAAATAGACGAGATATATCTTTAACAATGGTGATTTACTTGTTACAAATACTTGAGTGGACAATTACTTGTCAAATGTCATACTTGTGAACATAAGCGTGTAATGTTTGTCCATTATACCACATAAAGTTTGTGCACAAATGCTTATAAAGTTTGTGCATCAAAGAGTTTAATAAATTCTGGAATGTATGATCCATGTAAAGGTTTGTGAACATAAGAGAGTAATGTTTATGCATTCTACTACATAAAGTTTGTGCACAAATGCTTATAAAGTTTGTGCATCTAAGAGTCTAATGAATTTTAGAATGTATGGTTTATGTAAAGGTTTGTGAACATAAATGAGTAATGTTTGTGCATTCTACTACATAAAGTTTGTGCATCAAAGAGTCTAATGAATTCTGGAATGTATGGTCTATGAAAAGGTTTTGTGAACATAAGCTAGTAATATTTGTGCATTCTACTACATAAAGTTTGTGCACCAATGCTTATAAAGTTTGTGCATTAAAGAGTCTAATGAATTCTGAAATGTATGATCTATGTAAATGTTTGTGGACATAAGCTAGCAATATTTGTGCATTCTACTACATACAGTTTGTGCATAGATGCTTATAAAGTTTGTGCATCAAAGAGTCTAATGAATTCTAGAATATATGGTCCATGTAAAGGTTTATGAACATAAGCGGATAATGTTTGTGCATTCTACTACATAAAGTTTGTGCACAAATGCTTATAAAGTTTGTGCATCCAAGAGTCTAATGGATTAGGGAATGTATGGTACATGTGCGCATAAGCAAATAATGTTTGTGCATTCTACTACATAATGTTTGTGCACAGATGCTTATAAAGTTTGTGCACGTGAATGAAAATTGAGAAACGTGAATCGCGTGTGCATACGCATTTAAGTGTGAAGTGGGAATCCGTGTGCGAGTGATATTCGTAGTGAATCTAAACATATTTAATACGAGGTGTATATATGGGTAGGTGCAAATTGGATATACATGTAACATTGCTGATATAAGAGTCAATATATACACGGATAGGAAATGTTAGATAGCCAAATATATTTTCAGAATGTGATTACCAACATGACATGGCATTGCTGTTGATCGATGGACGAATAAATAGATCTTGTTATTAGTTCATTTTATGAAACCTTCATCGTGTGACTTTAGGATGACAAACGGGTCAACCTACCTCTATCTGCCATGGATCAGCCCAAAGTTGACCAGCGAGATAGGTTAACTCATTTTAGTGAAATGGATTGATTATGCATCTTCTCTCTTTTAGTTGGGTTGATGGGTTGGCTGTTCAACCCGTAAAGAAAAAAATATCACACAACACAAATTAACAAAATTTTAGCAACACAATTTCAATCGCACATTAAAATCCAAATAATAACATGAAACAAGAATTGATAAAAGTCAACTAAAACAAAACTTTAACAACACCAAATTTTAGTATTAGTAAAATCCATCGGCGTATGTAAATAATCCTAAGATTTTCGAGAGAGAATAAGGTTGACCATTGCCACATTAGTTGTTAATCTTCAACATGAGACTCTGGTCGAGAATGTCGAGCTCGCTGGATCTGCCACCGTGAGAGATGTAAGATAATAATAAGAGCAGTAGGAGAATAATATATGTTTGTATATACTGAGTTGTATTTTTACAATTGAAGGTGAACCTATTTATAAGCTGAAAACTCAACTGCCAAAGATATATTACAATCAAATGAAATCAAACATTTACAATCATTATCAAATCAAATATTTACAATCATTAACAAGAGAAATGACATTCGCCACTATTTTGTGTTTGAGAGAGAGCGTGCATCGGTATTGTCACTTATAACTGCCACTAAATGTTTACATAACCACCACAAACAATTTTTTCTTGTAGTGTACTTTTCTCAATTTTTCTTTTTTAAAGTTTAATTGCCATGTATTACAAAAGAGTTTTAAACTTTTATTTAATTATGTGTTATCACTGTAGCAAATGTGGTTCATACTCACGTCTGATATCATAATGGCGGTAAAATACTTTTACATTAATGATGCATATAAATTGAACTTTAGAACCATGGATCGATTATATACTAGTCACACAGACAAAACCTGCTTTGAATTTTCCCCATTTGCATGCTTTTCTAAATGTGGGATTTATCATTTTAAGTTATTGTGTTCATCTAATTAACCCAAAAACAAGGGGGGAAATCAACTTTTAATTTAACAAAGAAAGACAGTGTATTTGTATACTTTTAAAAAGAAATGTTAAATGCTGTGAATAATTGAAACCCTAAATACAAATATTGGATTTGAAAGCTTAGGCATTTACATCATAATTTCATTAAAAATCAATTGTATATGCCATGAATCGATTCGGAGTTGACTCGTCAGTTTATAAAAGTTTACGTTTATGGAATCCGAATTTTAACTTTTTTTTAGGTTCTTTCCTATCCTCTTAATAATATTATAGGAAGACGTACATTAATTATTTATTGTCGAAATAAATAATTACTTGAATCAAAACTAGCTATCATTTTGCATGGCTAGTTAGTACGCACTATTATATATTCACAAGCATATTACAGTTTGTTATTCCAAAAAGCTTATGGAAGGTTGTGGCACTGATTAGCTGGTCTGGTTAAAAACAACGTTGTAATAATTTGATTATTATTTTATGGATTCCATCAACCACGAGTTATATGTTTCTTAAGTTTCACATGTATGGTATTGGATTAGCATGAATCATTTCATTTAGTGGACCCTGAGCTGGAAATAAAGCTTAATTGACTATTTGAAACTTTTTAATTTTTACCTATTATATTATTTTAATCTATAAAAGTTGGAGACACTATAGTGTTTGACCTATTAATTTTGATTAACTATTCATGTGACGAATTGTAGGAAATGATACCGGTCCTTTGGCATTGTATCTATCCACCATTCAACCGTCCGAACAAGCACTAGTGAAAAAAAGACTGACTGACTTGTGGTTGATCTTAAAATGTTGCACTTTACTCGATTATCTAATTTATTTTTAACTTTTTGATAACGAAGATAATTAAAGCGACAACTAATAAAATTTATAGCAGCTAATTAAAATCATAACAATTAATCAAACTTAATTAACAACATCATAACAGTTAATTAAAACCAAATTAACTAATCAAGATCATGATGTCTAATTAAAGTTGGCATTACCTATCAATTAATGGGTTCCTTTCGCATTATGAAAAAAACCACTGAAGAATTAATTACTTGATTAAATGACAAACGGAGAAAGATTGCGTAAGAGAGTGCATTATGTAGGTAACTTTTTTTTTTAGTTTTGGGTTGGGATCGTTGCTACCCCATACAAATTTAAAGAAGAATAAGAATTTTGCCCATAGGAATTTCACAACCACAGTATTTTAGAACTTAGTAAAGAATTTCTGCTAAGCATGCGGCCAACCCCTCTTATTCTTTCTTCACACTAATTTACAGCTTCCTCAACATATTCCCCGAGTAGTAGGCAAGGTATATAAAGAATGACCTGTATGTTACAAGGATGTGAATTTTGATTAATTAGGTGAAAAATTAATAAAAAAAATTTATACAACCAAATTTTTGAGACAAACAATCCTAAAATCAATCAGTTCAGTGCATCGACAGAAACTCTCTTCTCTCTTGAGCAAGTAGAGAAAAAAAAAGACGTTGGAAAGGAAAAATTGAAAAATTGAAAAAAAATTTGAGAAAATGTTGGAAGAAGTGAATCAAGTGAATAAATAAAAAGTTTGGGGAACTTGTTACCTGGGTAGTTGGAGGCAAAGAGAAATTAATGGAGATCAAGGTCTCCACACTTTTGATTAACACATATGTCATTGATTCTACTAAGTCTTAGGCTATAACTCACTGACCATATAATATCACACATTGACCTTGACCCCATTACAACCGTTAAAAGGCTTCTTGATGCATGTCATATTTAATTGGTAATCTATAATGCTTAGAAGAAAGTTAAGCCTATGGAGACGACTTTAGTAAAGTGTTTGAGCGAGTATTAGATGAACTTATACACTATGAGTGATGAGTGATGCACGCTAACTAGTGAGACCCAATTGATTTTAACATGTCTTGATTTATTCTTTGCTCATGATGTTTATGCCAGAAAAATTTGATTTTTGTTCATAGTGATACCATCTTTATTCCAAATATAATTTATTCTTGGGTTATCATATGTATTGAACAGCTGTCTAGTAGTTAGTGAGTCGGCCTAAGTGTCTCCTTGAGTTTTGGGGCTTTGTAGGGGAACAAGGTCACCGCATCAAAAAGGTTTTCTTTCTTTTGTTTTCTTCTTATTTTTATTCTGCATCTGTTCTTAGTTCTTTGCATGAGGACATACAGTTGTTCAAGTGTGAGGTATTTTGATAGAGGGGTTTTATACCCTATTTTATTATTTCATAACTAAGTATTGCACCCTAGCAATATGCGGTTTGGATGTCTAATTGTTATATTTTTCACATTATCCTCTTTTGAGAGAAATTGAGAAAAATGCAATTTGCAACATTATTTTTGAATGTTTTTAATTATCGTGAGTAACCTATGCATTTAACTTCTCTTGTTTGAGTCGTTAAAGTCACAGGGATCAAGTATCGGTGCAAAAGGAAGTGAAAAATGAGCTAAGACATTACTTTAAGGCGTTGTTTATGTATTTGGGTTATAACATGAGCTGTAGATATGCGTTTATTTTAAGTAGTATATTGTAAAAAAAGCTAAGTGGAAGCTCTACAACTCTCACGAAGAGTTGAAAAACTGAATCAATTATCTACTTAGTCGTTTTTAGCTTGAAAGTTAGAATAGTGATGTTGAAATTTTAGATTGGAGCTGTCACAAAGATCGGGGCATAACTTCTTCATCTGAAGTCCAAACGAGACAAAAATTTGAGTATATTTCATGTAAAATTGAAAGATCTACAACTTTCTTAAAGACATCGGAGGTAACATCGATCTCTAAGAAAGTTGTAGCGCTGTATTACCATTGCAGCATGCAAAAGCGCCAAACCGTTGCAACCCTCACACAAGATTGCAAACCTGAAGAAATGGCGTGTTGCTACAGCTTTATATGGCTACTGCAATGCTCATCTGAAGCTAATTTCGATGCTTGTGCTATTCTGAACCCTAATTTTAGTGTTTTGGGGGTTATAAATAGGCCTAGAGTGAAGAGGAAAGGACATGACCTTCTCATTACTTGTCTCCACTTTTCACTTTATTTTTTTGCACTTTATTGTTAGTAGTGCTTTAGCTTTTCTGTTCAATAGATTCAAGGTTTTTTAGCATTTGTATTGACACGCGGGGTTCCTTTATCTTGTTCTCGAATTGATGCCCAACTTTTTAGTCAACTTTATTTAGATTTTTTTATTTAATTTAATTCTCCATATATTTTCCTATCTTCTTTATTTAATTTATGAGTTTTCATCCTCCATCCATGGAAGATTAGTTTTTTTAATATTTTGCATACAGTAATTCTAGGATTAGGATTAAATTGAGGTTCTTGTACTTAATGCATGATTCATAATTCTCCCTCCTTATTTTCTAATTGATAACACAATAACTGCATGCTATTAGTTGATCGGTAATTCAAATTGATGAATGAGAATTATCCAAGTTGGTAAAGAGTATTGGGGATTGCTCTAATTAGATTAAGTTGTGCAATCGGTTAAGAAATTAACATAGGTAATTAAGACCAAGATCGTAGTTGTTAATGCTTGTACTGGCTAGTTAATTCCTCGGAGAATGCGCTTGTGATCTCTTAAGTGAATTGCATGTTAGTTGGAGATTTCTAACTAATAAATAACATCTTTTGTGAACAATGATTTGTGGAATCGATGATAATTAATCATCGATCTATGAAGAACTATATGCATGGTATTGCTTATTATCATTGATAATTTTAATCTCTTAATTTGCAATTGAACAACCCCCCAATTTTATTATAATTAGTTAATTTGGTTTTTTGTGAGACGACCTATATTAGCCTTCTTTATTACATTTTTGGAGTTTACTTAGTTTTATAAATTATTATTTACTTGCACATTAAAATTAAAATTAATGACGTTTTAGTGTGTGCCACTGTTCTTCTATCTCAGGTTCATTAGTAGTGACTTGATTAGATGAGTGGCCATGATTTCTCTTGAAATTCGGTGAAAACCATACTTTTCAAAACAGGTTTTGACCGTGTGGCCAATTTTTCCACAATGAGAGCACTTTGAAACCTTCCCTTTGTTGCATAGACCAGTGGCTGGCCTTCTGTCAGATGCAGGGAACTTGAAGTTTCTGTGATAAGCTGCATTGTTGCTAGCAGCAAGGATTTTGGCACTCTCATCACCAGGTGGTGAAGCAATTAAGGTCATTCTGAGATTCTGGCCAGGTTGCAAATAGTAAGGGGGATTGGGATTAGACAAAGGATTAAGGGGTGGGGAAAGATTTTTCATCGAATCAAAGATTAAAGAATAGCGAAAACATATTGAATGATACCATAACAGGAACTGAAGCTAAAGATCAAGTGAGTACAAATTTAATGAATGAAGTTGGGATACATGGAGCTTTATATTTAGTTGGAGTGAGCTCATAACTAACTTGACAACCTAAGGTAAGTTAACTATACAGTATGTTTTAACTAACTAAATGAGGTAAGATACCTAACGTAACTCACTATACATATTAATAGCCCTCGTGGCGTCAACTCTTGAAGGAGGTTACAGTGTTAAGTGTCCTACATTGATAAAATTAACAAGTTTAATATTGTATTCAAGTCATAAAACTCTTTCACCTTAAAAATTAGTTTTTAAGTTAGACTCTCCTGGTAGATTTGAGTCAAAATAGAAGGCAACAATTTGTAATTATTAAATAAAAATAGTAATCCAACATTTTCAGAATTAGCTGTATGTACATATCAGCACATATAAAAATCAATGCAAATTAGCTGTGTGTAAACCAGCTCTTACGAAGTCAAAGTAAAAAAATAAAATAAAAAATAAAAAACAATCTATTATTTTTAGGGGAAAAAAGTGTTTACATAGAATTTAGAAAATAAAAATACTGTATATAAAATAATGCATAAAATTATTTAATTTTTTTAATATATTAAATATTTTACGTTGTCAAAGTTTATATATTTTTTAAATTTAGTGCTCTAAAATAATTACTAATACAACTCTTGAATAAAAATCGTTTTGGGAAGCAGCCACTACGAGACAAAAGTGGCAATGAGTGGCAAATTATCATCAATTTTAACAGACACCTTTTTCATTTTATACTATATTTTATTTTGTGTTCCATTCCTTAAAAATTGATTTATTTTCAGCATATTATTATATTGTACATATATAATTGACTTTGGATGGTTCAAATAATTTAATACTTAATTATTTTTTAAATGAGGTTTAGAATCCAAGTTTTCTGACTAAAAAATGTTATTACTATAAAATTATCCCTCCAATAAATTAATTAATTCAAATAAGATTAATTAGAGTTGGATATAATATACAAGGACCGAAATTAAGGATTTTTTTTACCTATAAATGGGTCTAGCAAATTTTATTGCCCATAATATGTCTCAACGAAAAATTTACAAGTGTATGGTTTGGGGTCTGAAATCGCCACAGAGAATTTTTTTTTTTAAAAAGGGTTTGAAATCGCCACCTCTTATAGCAATTTCAGACCTCAGATTTTATTTTTTTAAAAAAGGATATGAAATCGCTACCCTCTCTGGCGATTTTAGACCCCACATCTTTTTTAAAAAAAGGTCTGAAATCACCACTTCTTATGGCGATTCCAGACCCCAATTTTATTTTTTTTAAAAAGGGTCTGAAATTGTCACCCTTATGGCGATTTCACCTCAGATTTTTTTTAAAAAACGGGTAGCGATTTCAGACCCCATATTTAAAAAAAAAAAGGATTTGAAATTACTATAGAGGAGGACAATTTCAGACCTAGATTCATACATTTATAAATTTGTGTTCTAACTTATTTTTTAAGAAATCCCCGAAATTAATATTGTAAGTAAGTAAGATGGCATTTTGTGAGTGGCAAGGCCATTGAAAGATGGTGAACCAGTGGGAGGCAGCCACCTTCGAAGAGCATGAAAAAACTTTAGCAACATCATAGGCCACTGGTTTGCGCCCCTTACCTAAATAAACAATTGTCATAAAAAGGGAAACCATTGGTTATTGGAAAAAAATTGTAAAAAAGGGAAAGGTATACGGTTCTGTCCCTAATTCCGACTTGCTTACTACCCCAACATACAGACAGTGGACCATATTCAAATAATCTATGTAACGTGAGGAGTTGTTCTCAATCATTTCTGATTAATTTATATTTTTGGTGAAAATTCTTTGAATTTCCCTTTTATATGTGTGTTCTTCCAAAAATAGAAACCTAGAAGCCCTCTGCATCCTCTATATTTGGGAATGTGACTTATTTGGACTATATACGTTTGCATTGCTATCTTTTTTGTTGGTCTTCAGCCTTTAGAGGGCTACTTTTTTCCACTTGGAATTTGTGCTAACTGTAGCTATACTGCAACCTGGCACTGCTGCACAATCCATCCATATCATTATGAGAACAACGATCCATTCCCCTTGTGGATGAGTTTAATCAGATTCAGGTTTTCAGAAGCAGTCCAGGAGCACATCTTTTCATATTTCATAAATGGCTTTTCTTGTCTTTTCGACAAATATTTAATATTTCATTTAGTTCCTTAAAAAAAAATATTTTAGTCCAAACATATAAAAAATTATATGATATTAATTCCTGTTATTAGCAAGACTTTATCATTTTAGTGTTAAAATTATGTTAGTGGTTGGTATAACTAACAGTGTCACATTAGTAGTGTCATGTAATTAAAATTAACTCATCTGATTTATAACCCCGACCAAACTCCATACATAACTCATGATTTGACCCAATTTTGAAAGGTAGATGAGTCATAATTTCGGATCAAATAGCGCTTTTTAGGTCGAATTATATGTCAGGTGAGTTTATTTTACTCACATGACATTCTATTAGTCATATCAACAATTAATAAAGTCTCACTAATAATAAAGACTAAAATCATGTAATTTTTAACATGTTTGACCAAAACTAAAAAATAAATTTTTAAGAACCTATAAATCAAATCAAAAATTTGTCATAGACTTAAAACATCTTTATAAATTTAACAAGATTTTTGACAAAATAGCTAATCCTTGATTAAAATATTGAGGGGCAAGAAATTCTCTCAAGATGCGAAGGTTTTTAACTATTTAAAATATATGATATTTTAACATTTTAAAATTAAAGACTAAACTATCCCATATCTTAAATGATGATGTGCTGAATTATCTTATTTTACATATTTAAATCTTAAAGTAGACTTTGAAGTAATCCCTCAATATTTTTGATAGATCCAAAATGGGCATTTTGCGAAGATTTACTTTTACAAGAGTATATTTTAGTTTGTATAAATATTGATTAGTTCTAAGGGGTCTTATTCATTAAAGAGTTAAAAATGAAAAGATTTGATTGCTTTAAATGCATTTAATGCATTGAGAATCTCCATAACATAATTCAAATAAATTATTTTTACTTTAAACTAAATAACATACACTATAAGAAAATAGCTCATTACCATCAGCATTACTGTCAAAAAATTGCACGGTTATCATCGGCTTTTGACGTTACTGTCAGAGTTATCGTCGGACATGTGGTAGACGGTAAAATGCTCGATGGTAATTGATTTACTGTGGGACAACGACTACTGACGGTAATTACTGCCGGAATAAACTGACGAAAACTGATTCACATCTGATTACAATTGAACCGGTTTACCATCAGCCAGGACCGACGGTAAATATATTAATATTTTATTCGTTTACCATCGACCACTACTGATGGTAAAGATATTATTATTTATTCATTTACACTGTCGGTGTAACATCCCGTTTTTTTCCTTAGCAAATATTTCATAAATTAAACAAGGGAAACAAGCCCTCACATAAACTCTCAGGTTAAAAGTGTTCGTAGAAATAATTCTATGCATTTTTACAAAATTCTACAAACACTAGAATAAATTTTTTTTGTTGTCTGAGTATAACTGCACGTCCAAAGTATCCGCAAAAGGTATGGCTACAGGCGAGAATTTACAAACACCTCAAATGAACCTAAATTATTACTTAGAAAAATTAGGGGATCACAAAGACGTGATCGAAATATTCTCAAAATATTTTACAATAGTTGATAATATGCAAAACAATTAAAAAATACTTTTAATTTTATAAAAAAAATCGTTGGTATATGATTTGGCGCTAAATGGTGTCTAGTTTTTGTGATGTATTATTCGATAGATATAGAATCCGTCAATATGTTTTATCTTAATAGTTCTTCAAGCACATTTTTAATAGATTTAGTCATTTAAATCTGTTAAAACTTTTACCAGAAATTATTTGTCAAAGCTTAATTTTAGTCCTTAAAATTATTTTAAAAATATGTCTTGTTTCTAAGAATAATGTGTTGTTGCACTGTCTCAAAGATACACGCACTTTTCACCTTAATCATTTATGTCAAAAATAAAATATATTAACTACAATATGTCATAAATCTTTTATTAATTGTAACAATACGATTAATTTAATTTAATAATGAGATTACACGCTTAAAATTCCTTAATAAAATAGTAGTGGAAAATATATACAAGTAGTAAACTTTCCTATCCGTAATCAAATGACCAATTTTTTTATTATCTTCAAAAAAAAAAGTCAAATCATTCAAATGACTCTACGATTGGCGAAAGGTGCGCCTAATTTAACTTTTTTGAGGAATTAATTTTGGACGTCATGATTAATTGTGATATAAAATTAGAATTTTATTAGAATCTTGAATTTTATGTTTATGTTCCCTATATAATTAGACCAAGAATTGTAATTCAAAATTTAATTTTAATTGTATTATTTAAATTTCTGATCTAAAATTTTAAATTAAAATGAAACTATTAATAAAATAATTATTTTTGTATTATAATATTATTTTTGTTATACTATTTGTGTGAAAATTATTTATTTATAAACTAATTAATTAAAATTTAGAAATTTAGATATTTATAATATTTAATAATGATATTAAATTTTAATAAATATGGTTGCTAGAAAATAAATGAGAAAGAGAAATAATATAAACTTTAATGGGACAAGTGCAGAGAGAAATTTGATGAGATTTGTAATTGATAATTATTAGGATATGAGGTAAAAATTAAAAATAACTCATCTTTGATGATATTTAGTTGTTTTTAAATTTCATGGAATTAAAATTTTAATTTTATATGTTATGCCAACCACAATAATTAGAATTAAGATGTCTAATTTTAAGCACCAATTTCATGCTTAATTCCTAACACCAAACGAACATTTGGAATTGAAGTGAACAAATTGATTTGTGTTTGGAAATAATATTTTAAAGGTGAGTTTTAAAAGAAAAGAGAGTGACTATTGACACGTCCTATTGTCTAATGTCATACTTCTTAATTCATTTTATTTTTTATATTCATAAAATGCCCTTACTTCACAGTTATGTTAATCTTGTATATTGACACACTCGTTACCCACTAATGACATCCCGCTACACAATTTAATTTCAAAAATGCTCCATGTACACCCAGTATCCATACACCCGTACATACACCACCATTTTATACGGTTTCACTGTTTATTAATACGGAATACAGCTGACTTTCCGTATTTAGAAAATACGTAATTCCACACGCACTTCAATTGCAACAGAATGTGATACGTAATGGTTTCTCAACCATATCGCAACAGCATCTTCCATATCCACCGCTGAAACAAAAACACTAGCTCCATGGAATTCAAAATCTTCCATAACCACCTCTAAACCAAAACGCGAGCTCCATGGAAACCATAATCCTCCATGGAAATCAAAGTCGCAAGCGCAATTCCACAATCAAAGCATATACAATCGTAATCTCATTTAGTTAGTGATCGAAAATGATAATACAAGAATCTGTGGCAATTTTTCGTCATTTTTTGATGAATTCCATGGAGAGTTTTTGATTTGGTGACGTTGCTGTGAAATTACAGTGTTCTGAAGTATTATAACACAGAAAATAAAATGTGCAAACTTTATATGGGCATATGTGCAAACATTAAGTGGGCATATGTGCAAACATTATCCACAGAGCCATAGAAATGTTTTTGTTAAGGGAGATAATGTGCATTTTGGCACATTCTCAACATTTCAACAAATAATCCATAAAACACTATAATTTGTTGACACAAATTGAATTTTTATTTACTATAATGATTAAATATTAGATTGTGTGATATAATCATTATTTGTGTGTCACAAATGCATAAAAATGCA
>QANU01001174.1:262784-405633 GCA_003254905.1 Nissolia schottii
TTTCAACAATTAATGCATAAATATTATAAATATTTTGACACAATTTTTTACATATTGCCATAATAAACATTAGATGATGTGATATAAGCATTATGTGTTTGTCACAAATGCATAAAAATGCAGAATTTGATGTATTGCTGAATTGTGCAAACTTTATATGGGCATATGTGCAAACATTAAATGAGCTTATGTGCAAACATTATCACAGGTCACAGGTCACAACATAAGTCATGTATATCTTGTTCTTTTCCTTCCTCCTGTCAATTATGCTTTGGTTTTTTTATTTTTGAACTTCTTTCTTTTTTAGTTAAAAGATGATAGCAAGCAGCAACATCTTCAATGACTCATCTCTCTAACAAATCTTAGATCTTGCGCATGAGATCGCAGAGAACGACGAGGTCGACGAGAACGACGAAGTCGACGAGAACAATGAGGTCGAAGAGAACGAAGAGGGTGAAGAGAGCGGAGAGCAATGAACAGTGAAAATTTTTGAGAAAGAGAACGAAGCGTGGGTTCACGAGTGTGTTGGTGAGAGTGGGAGAAAGAATGGATGAAACGGTTATTTTAGGGAGCCAGTGTATTTAAATACGCGTGTATGTATGATGTATGATATATGGGTGTACATGTAGCATAACCGATTTAATTTATTCATTATAATATCTGAACAGGAAATGTTAGTGAAGAAATTAAGAGTAATTAAGTCAATCAAACTTCTTCAAAGAATAAGTAAATAACTAAGCTGTTTATACAATCAAAGTTGTTTTGGTTATTCATAAGAGATTCATTGACTTCAACTTTCTAGATCTTGAAAAATATAATACAGTAGTAGCCGCTGATGTCACTATATCTAATAATTTGATTGAAAATCTACTTGAACTGCTTGATTGCTTCCCTATAATTGGGAGTCCTTTTCTAAGTCCTATCACTGTGTGTTTGTATATATGTGTATAATATTCTTTTTATATTATGTAGAATAATAAGAAAGATTGTTCAATAGTTAATTTTCGACTTGAGCATATATACATTAATCAACTGAAAGCATTCTTACATCACAATGGACCCCACATGGAAACCCCTCATCCCTGCATTATTTTTGCCACTCATGACTCTCTTCCTTTTCTGGGACTCTTCACCTATTCTCACGTTTTTCCCCTAGTCAATCACTCCTGGGGGCGAAGAGGATTTTTTTTTTTTTTTAATCCAGCGGAGTCGCCAATTTTGTTTTTTCAAAATTACCCACATCTTAAGTTCACTATACTTTAATCTGATTTCGATCAAAATTTGAGAGAAATAAGTGACAAATTATTCTTCTGAACATCTGAAGTTAAAATTATGCCAATTTTCTTTGTCAAAATTACCAACATCTTAACCTAACTAAATCTTACCTTAAGAAAATACTTGAACCAACCAAACATGATAGTCTATCTCTAATATCTTTATTATGCATGAAATTACGAACAGTTGGTAGCTCATATTGTCTTTTAGTTATGTGGTGTGAGTTCGATCATCATCAATAAAAATAAAAAAACATTTCATGGCAAACAATCTAGCATTTTATATAAACTTGATCAATTACTATGAGGAGATTAATTAGTGTTGTCAGCTTTAGATACACCGTCTTATTAAATAAAAATGTAAATCTTTATCATGCATAAAGATAGGACGGAATCCTACATAACTGAATGGGCCACGCATGCATGCAAGCAGTTTTCACAACCCTACCAAAAGGAAAAGGAATTGAAAAAGCATTTGGTGTTAACCCACGATCAGAAAATCCAAGTGAATGCATGCATGTGCATGCAAACACTCAGTCATAATCATTTTTCTTCATTTCTCCATCGAACAAAAAGTTCATGACAGCTCTGCTACGTACCTGTATCAATTATATGATGAAACTTGGAAAAAAGGACAAAACGACGAAGGACAAGAATAATATTAACGATCAATATAGCTATACAACTTGAAGCTTGCATTTCAGGACCATGTATTTCTGAAGCTTTATGAGATATAACTAAATGAAAGGATTAACGATCATATAAATGGTCCACCATACTGTGCCATCGGATCAAGATCATAAATTTGTAACATGTAATATTACAACTTCAATATTGTTTCTATGCAAGTTCGGTAGTGTTTTTTCTAGGACATTTATATGTTGGTAATTGTGTAAGATATTTGTTTACGCATTCATGTGTTTCACAGAAAAAAGATAAATACAAAGTGAAGCCACTTTTTAAACGTAGCATGAATTCTGAATTGGTGCGCAATACCTTATATTTTGCATTGATTGGTATGTTGATTTTTGATGGAAAGGAAGGATATTTTTCTTGTTTGATACTGCATTTGTCAAATAACCATCCACTTTTAAATGTGCATAGAGACAAGGGTGGCTCCTCTTATACTTCAGGGATGCATGAATTTCCCTAAAATTTTATTTTTTCTTGTAAAAATAATGCTTTTTCTTATTCGACCCCCTAAAAAAATTTCTTGTTGTCTTACTAAAGGAAAAAAAGAGAGAGAACTTTAGCTTAGACTAAGGGTTTAATTTCATCACACTATCTTTTATTTTTCTATCACAATCTTATTTTTTAGGGTAATGTTATGTATACAACACATTTGTGGATAACAAATGACAATTCTCTCGTAAAAGCATAACCCCTATCATAGAGAGAGAGAAAATGTGAATATAGTAAGAGCCATGTTTTTGTGAGAAAGTTATCTACAAATGTGTTAGGTACATAACATTCCTCCATTTTTTATTATTCCTATCCAAAGCAGTGAGAAGCTTGCTCTCATCCTGTTCCTTTCCGACATGGTTGCGAAAAGGTAGCTGAGAAAATTGTAGCACGAATTATATATATTTTTTATTTAGTTTTTAAAGATATTAGATTGAATTGAAATACAATTTGCAAACTATTTTAATTTTGGTTTGAACCTAACGTTCTATGTTTTCTTATAAAGTCTATATGTGTCTCTTTTGATTGAGCTTTGATTATAAAATATGTATTTTTTTTATATTGTAATTTTCTTTACAATTTTTTGGCTAAGTAAAACCTAAAAGACATATATTATACTTTATGTATAAATTTTAATTAATTAATATTGGCCCCCTACAAAAAGAGGGTCGAACTCCTCCCCCTCATAAAGATTAAGAAAATGTTGGAAACAATCTCGTTATTTGTACACTTAAAAAATAGCTACCAACAGTCACTCAACAGAGAAACAAACACTACACAAGAGAAAAATAAACATTGCACAATAGGGAAACAAACATTATCTAACACATAAAATAAATAATATTAAATGCATGTGTGCATGAGCACACATAAATATTCAATGACAATGTTTGCTTTACTATTTTGTAGTAACATTAAACTCACGTATACACGGACATGCAAAAATGTTCGATGACAATGTTTATTTCTTTATTGTGTATAATATTTGTTTCTTTGTTAAGTAACTATTAAGTGACTATTTTTTAGATGTACAAATAATATTTCTCTGTTGAAAATGCCTCAATTTAAAAAAAATAAATTAAAAGTATTTTATAAAACTACCCTTAATATTCTCTATTTTTCTTTATTTTCTTATATTTTCTCATTTTTCATCTATTCTCTTTCTTCAATTACTCTTATTTAATATATTTATAATTAATATTATTATTATTATTATCTAAATTTAAAAGGTGAACAATTATTTAAATAAAAAAATGAAATTTCAAAAGTAGAGATAAATTAATTTTTATTAGATAATTGGACATTTTTAAAATAATTTTATTTAATAAAAAAACATAGAAAGTGATATATTTCTCTCATTAAATTATACCAATCACATAAGTAACAATTCCTCCACTACTTCTTTCCTTTTTGTATATTATTTCTCTTTTTTTTTCTCTCCACTATATCTATGCTTATTTACTAGTCTAATTAACTTCAAATACATGTACCATGTCTAATGGATTTATAAAGTTCAAACTTTTGTGAAGAAAATAATGGTAAACTTATAGCTGCTCTCTCCTTTTATTATATCACAAGTTCTAAGCATATATGATTTTTCTTTGTAAGTTCAAATTTGCAGTTTAAACAAAGTCTATAAGAAATGAAAATTTACTTATAAATTTAAATAATTTTAAAATGATAATGTTGTCTTGTGACCTAAAGATTAGGTGTTCAAATATTAAAAATATTCATTTTACTTGTAGAAATAAAAACTTATGCATCTACCCTATTCAGACCTTATTAAGTGGGAGTTTAGTGTACAAAACTGCCCTTTTTTCATAATTTAAAAATTTTCAAGTGGAACCAAATATGTTATCATCTCAACCTCTTCGAATTTGATTGAGACTTATTAAATTGAAGAGAGATCCATTAATATCGGTGTAAGATCTTGACACACACCTTCAATAACTTTTTTAAGAATATAGTTTTTATCAATCAAATCGTTGAATTTATAATTTAGATATCCTTATAACCATTTCTGCCTAATTTAAAATAATAATAATAATAAAACAATAGACATGCATTGATAAGAATATCATCGATTAATAATGCACATATGTATATATTTAAAGATGATATATTACGTTTTGATAAAAAAAAATTATACAATATGTTAATTTTGAGTTATGAGTTTAGTTGTTATGCACTGACAAAGTAAAAAAAATTATACTGTTACTATTTAGAAAGTCATGCATATAAAATTATTTGATTGGATGACAGTATAAAAAAAATTACATTGTCAATGCATAATAATTAAATAATTAATTTATACACAAAGGTGTAAATGATTTCGATTAATGTAAAATTTTATAGTCATAATCTATAACATATTTCATTTCATTTTAATTGTAGATTTTGTAAAAATATTTCTTTTTAAAACAAAGTTATTCAATGTTATAAAAATTGTGCTGAACTTATACCGGTATAAGTTGATAATTTAGCGGCATGGAGGAGTGGGGTGAGATTCGTTGTTGGATAAAATAACAAAGGGTGCATATGCTTTCTTTATTTAAACTAAAACGAATAAGCTATGCTCTAGCTAAGCTATAACACTGTAATGCCATCACTCAGCAAGATCCCATTGTCACTCAAACAACTTAAAATTCGTATTTATCAGAATTATATTTCATGTGTGGCCTTTTAATAACCGAAAATAATTAAAGAATTGAGCATACGTCAGCTGAAGCAGCACCTCTACTTTCCGAAAAATACTTTTTGTGAATTCTAATTAATTAATTGAAGAATTTTTGGTTCTCAAGAAGACTATTCAAACAAAGGAGCAAGGCTGAGGGGATTAAAAGGGGGGTGCGATTGACTGAGCGAGGAGGGAAAAGCGTATGCAGGGGATAAGAGAAAAGGGAGATATTCTCTGCCAACAAGTGTTGCTTTCTCTAATAAAGGGGCTCTAATAATTATTCTCATCACAACAAGGGTGAAGAAGATCTCCCATTATTTCACTTGATTGGTTGATACGTTATGGTGGCACACAAACAAAGAAAGGGAAAATTAGAATATGTTTGGAATTGGAAGTATTCCATTCCATTACATACATACATATATCCGTAGAAAATTGTTATAATATAATTAGAAAAGAAATATTCTTAGATTTTCTCATAATAAAAAGAAATTATATTTTTTTAAAACTATTTAATATTTGATTGAAGAATCATCTATTTTAAAAACTTAAGTTGTTGGGTAAATGTGATTCTTGACATGGTAAACTTCTAAGAGAAATGATTTTATGATATTGGACTTTTTACAATCAAATAATTTTAAGTTTGATTTGTATCGCCCTTATACTTCCAAAAATCTGTTAAATTTCAAGAAAAGGTATAAGATTGATCATGTGCATTGTCCATGCTTTATGTCTAATTGGCGATCCATGTATAAGGAGTGTGATTATTCAATTGTTTTTATTCAACAACTTAATAAGTCTTTTAGAAAAATGATTTTGATCAATTATATTAAAAATATAACTATAATAAATACCTCATGAAATTAAGTTAAATGAAATAAAGGACAAATTTTGTTTTTTTTCTTTCATGATTAAAACTTAAAGCAAGGCTTAAATTTAAGATTGAGCAAGCAAGTACAATTTTGAACCACACTAAAACTCAAAAATAGGTGGTTTATATAGATTACATCTCATTAAAACTTACCAGTTTTCTTATTCTAGGTAAAATTAGAGTGATGTTAAGCAACTCAAATGGACTATCCAAAAAAATGTTGCTAAAAACAAGTAACACACGTGACAAATTTTTAGTGGCAAGACAAAATTTAATTATCATGGGTAGTTAAAAATAAAAAAAATTCTTGTATATGTAGTCACAATTTTAATTTCTCATATTTAGATCTACCTATAAAAAGTTGGTGAAACTTATTTGTGTGAGTATATATTAAACAAAGCTTATGTGACTTATATTGTATGTGAATTTGTCTAAATATAAAATTTTAAAATGTGCCCACACATAAATTCCTGGTTAAAAATATGAGTTGTCCCATATCTCGCCACATATATAATTCTAGCAACTAATTTCTGGAAATTCAAATTTATTAGGAATTTTGAGATGGAGACTAAGATGGAAATGACCCCCGTCAAGCCAATGAGGAAGCACCGCGTGGCGAGTAGGTGGAATGGACACGTTAGTAGGAATGGCACACCGCATAAGCTTGATCGTGGTCCTAGCCCCCCAATTCGAACCACATGATTGTGAGACCAGCGGTGGCTATGGTTTTGCCTTTTTGATCATGATCATGATCATGGAAGGTACTGAAATTGAACCACCCACCACCCACTAGGTATATATTTTCCATTAGTATATTGATATGATATCCAGCCTAGCATAACTTTTGTATATTCCTTAGCTAGGGGTAATTTTGTACGTGTAACTTTGTGATATGTGTGGGGGATTAGGCCCCTTTTTATTTCCCCCTTCACCATGGATGATCTCTCTCTCTCTCTCTCTCTCTCTCTCTCTCTCTCTCTCTCTCTCTCTCTCTCTCTCTCTCTCTCTCTCTCTCTCTCTCTCTCTCTCTCTCTCTCTCTCTCTCTCTCTCTCTCTCTCTCTCTCTCTCTCTCTCTCTCTCTCTCTCTCTCTCTCTCTCTCTCTCTCTCTCTCTCTCTCTCTCTCTCTCTCTCTCTCTCTCTCTCTCTCTCTCTCTCTCTCTCTCTCTCTCTCTCTCTCTCTCTCTCTCTCTCTCTCTCTCTCTCTCTCTCTCTCTCTCTCTCTCTCTCTCTCTCTCTCTCTCTCTCTCTCTCTCTCTCTCTCTCTCTCTCTCTCTCTCTCTCTCTCTCTCTCTCTCTCTCTCTCTCTCTCTCTCTCTCTCTCTCTCTCTCTCTCTCTCTCTCTCTCTCTCTCTCTCTCTCTATATATATATATATATATATATATTCTAAGAACATTCTCAGTTATTGATTTTTTTAAATACTACAAATTAAAATTGATTGGTAATAGCATTTAGATAACATATGCATTAAGGGGTGTGTGATTTGAAATTATTTTACATGGAATATCGTATCAACTTACATTATATTTATTGTTAGATGAGATTTTAATAAGACCCACACTAAATAAAATTTTATTTAATGGTAAATAAATAGTGAGTAGACATACTATCCTACACACAATGAATACAAATAATATTTCTTATTTCATTAAACATGATTTAGAAACACACCCATTTTTTAGCACTAATGCTCAATTTAATCCTTGCAAGGGTAAACATAAGTTATTTTCGTTGATTTGACATGTGAAATGAAATTGTGACAAAAATTAGAGTTGCAAATGAGATTATTGTAGTATCATTTGAGGTTAAAAATGTGTGGTTGTGGCAGTAGTGAGGACTATAAATATTAGTTGACATCACAAATCTGTTTGTAACTGCAGATACTATCACAACCTCATTTGCAGTTATTATATAGATTCACATTCTTATCTAATATAATAAATCAACGAAAATGTGACGATGTAGTAATAATAATCAATCAAATAACTAATTTAATCTATAATTTATAATTTCAAAAATCAAAAACTCAAATTTTAAATTTTAGGAAATTCAGCATCACCCCCAATTTTTCACGCAAAAGTTACACCGTTTTGGAGATAGAATCGAAAGGGTATTTCTGAAAAATTCTAGATCAGGTTCCAATTTGAACACACGAACTGCATCAGTCCACATATATCGTGTATATGTATTATATGACTATGTTTATCTTGCATTAATTTATGACCCTATCCTCCAGACTGTCTCACAACAAAGATTACTGTTGTTTTCCCAGCTTTATTCCCCGACGTGCTTTTTTGTGAATACTTCTTCCGCATTAATTCTAATGTTCATTAATTATCTTATTATTTTTCGTATCACTGATTTTGACATGACCTGAGAATGTCCCCTAACTGTGAATTAGACAATTCACAAAGCCTTCTAACTTCATATTTTATGTATTGTTATAAAGTTATCCAATATGCAACTCATTAATACCATGACGTCGTGTAAGATAAGATTTAACAATATTAAAAAAAGTATCAATTAGATCTCTAAAAATTAACTTAAGTGTTAACTAAGTTTCTAAAAAAAATGTCAACTTGGTCCTAAAAATTTTGAACATTTCTAACATTAGTCCTTCCATTAGTGAAATCGTTAACGGATGTTGATGTCTCCGTCAATCCCTCCGTTTTCTCTTATCTCTCTTCTAGCCACTAAACTACCCTCACATATCCATCAAATCCCCAAACTACCCCTTTTCTTCTTCCTCCCCATCCCAACCAACCACCGCCATAACAGTCATCAAAACCGAGACTGCCACCACAACTAGGGGTGGGAACATGCCAGACCAGGTTAGGCCACGCACTAAATTGATCAGACTTGTATCATAAATTTTTGGCATGAATTTGATCTATTATATGTCAAAGGTCTTTTTTTGGGCCTAGCCTCACCTAGAGTTTAGTAAGTCGGCCTATTTAAATATNGGTTGGTCCCTGGACTTTTTTGGCCAAATTGGTTCCTGAACCATCAAAACGATGTCATTTTGAGGCTTACTAGGATAGAGGATAGAGAAAACCTCATTGTTAATGGACACGTTAGAGACCGTTAAGAGTTTGGTGAACGGAAGGATTAACAAGTCCAACAGTTACAAAGTCCATGCAGTAACGTGACTAAAGTGTCATTTTTTTTAAGTTGAGAGACCAAATGGGGCGAGGGTGTAAAGTCACATGACCAAATAGGGTATTAACCCTCTATAGAGTGTGTGATGATCTTTGCATTTAGTCACACTTTTAAAATGTGACTATATGTTTAGCAACACTTTTTAAATATATTTAGCCATTCTTAAATTATTTAGAGACATTTTTATGCATTTAATGACACTTAAATTCCACCATGCTTCTCAAATACATTTAACCGCATTTATAAAATGTAGCTAAATGTAAGGTACATCACTAATAATGTGCACATTAAAAAAAGCATTTATTTGGCGACATCTTTAAAGAAATTCACCTTAAATTATTTCTAAAACATTTGTTAAGAATGCGTCAAAACTTTTCTCTTAATTAATATTTAAGAAATACTTTATAGTATTTATTTAAATATATCACCAAAATCATTTCTTGTATCTATCTATCTATCTATACTTTTATACTATTAATAGAGAATTCAAAAAATAACTTTTCTCTTATCTCATAATTTTATTGAATGATTTTTTTTTTCAATTTCAAACCTATAATAAAAAAATAAATTTTTTTTTTACAAACCTCAGTCATACTCGTTTTTTAACGGCGTAGGTTCACTCTATTTACGTGAGACTACCACCACTTTCGCTTACCATACGAACGTGTGTGAAGCAAAATAATATTGAGTGCCATAGATATAGGGATTGACTAATTTGGCTTACGTACGGAAATTTTGTTGCATTTCCAAAGCTTTTTGTCCAAAAAGGTGGCCGACATTAGGAANAGAGGCTTTATGATTGGCTTAGGTCTGACTAGTTTAACTAAATACGCTTTTTATTTGACTTGGGCCTAGGTCAACTTTTAAAGAAGCCAAGTCAGGCTAGGCCAGGCTTTTAGTAAGTCAGGCCGCAAGGCCCTTGTTAGGTCGCCTAGCCTATTGCCACCGCTAACTACAACCAACAACCACCAGTTCACCGCTCATCCACTGGCAAACCACCACCATCAAACTCCCTCAACCCCATAAAATTAACCATACCCTAAACCAAAAGTCAATTCCCTTGCATATTCATCTTTTGAACCTAATTTCCCATGTCGATCTAACAACAACATTGATATCTAAACTTTTTAATGCTTTTTTCCTTTACAATTCGTTAAATTAATTTAAACATTCCACCCACAAACTTTTGTATAGACCAAATACCTCTCAAGCTTCCAGAGGGAGTAAGAGAGCTTCTGTTTTTTTAGTTGTAATCCCTAAATCGAAGAGCCAATCACACATGGTCGAGGCTGCCGTTCACCCCCTCTACCACCAAAGTAGTAACCATGGAGAAGCGTGAAAGATACTCATGATATTTAAATGGAAATGCAACAAAGCACAAAATTCTCAATGCAATAGTATTGATACGGTTCCCAAGTCTGATACAAAAATGGCAAGAAGTAATACTAAGACAAGATAAAATAAAATAGCTTCCTCAAGTGCAAGCAAGTAGCCTGCAAGGAATGGTGAAGGAGAATTAAGGTTGGCCAAAAGAAGAAAGGTTTCAAGGGAGAGGTAGTAGAAGAGCAGAGGGAAAAGACATACCAATTTCATGCTTGATCCCCAAGCTGATGCCCTGCCAGCCTTTTGTTGGGCCCACGAGCTTTGCCACTCTGCCTAGTTCCCACAACATTCGGATCAGCCTCCATATGGCTTAGTGCCCTAACAAACTCTGCATTTACCATATTACCATATTGTTCATTTGTTTGTCCCTTGGTGTCCTTGTTACCCCATGACAAAGAGTCAACAACCATGGGCTCAATAAGGGCACTAGCGGTGGCCACATATGGAGGATGCAACGATGACGGCCACCCACGATTTCACTCTCCCTTCACTCTCATTTTCTTTTTCCCACTGCCATCCACCATTGATGACCCCTAATCTCCCAACCCCAACAGCCCCAACAACCATAGATTTATAATCTTTCAACAACAAAAATTAAGACCCCCATCATGTCTAAGGAAACAATTTTAATCCCCAAAATTAAGGGTATTTTATTTTTAGGGTTTCTAAAAAATTGGCTTTGATTTTGTTTCCTTGTGCATCTTTTTTTTCTATTTGATGTTGATTATCTTTCTATGGACATGTGCATGGACGTGTGCAGGCTTGGTGAGAAGGTCAATGAGCATATTTGCTCAACTAGGTTGTGCGGGTATGGTGATGGTGTGGAAATGGTGGTTGTGGAAATGAGGGTGTGGGTGTTGGCAGTGGTGGGTTGAAGGTCAAAGTGGAAGAAGTGGTAGTGGTGGTGGTAGTGGGCTCAAGGTCAAGGTCAAGTTGGAGGAAGTTGTGGTTGTGGGGGTGCAGGGAGTAAATAGTCCCAGGACTATTTTTTTAGGTTGGTCCCTGGACTTTTTTGGCCAAATTGGTTCCTGAACCATCAAAACGATGTCATTTTGAGGCTTACTAGGATAGAGGATAGAGAAAACCTCATTGTTAATGGACACGTTAGAGACCGTTAAGAGTTTGGTGAACGGAAGGATTAACAAGTCCAACAGTTACAAAGTCCATGCAGTAACGTGACTAAAGTGTCATTTTTTTTAAGTTGAGAGACCAAATGGGGCGAGGGTGTAAAGTCACATGACCAAATAGGGTATTAACCCTCTATAGAGTGTGTGATGATCTTTGCATTTAGTCACACTTTTAAAATGTGACTATATGTTTAGCAACACTTTTTAAATATATTTAGCCATTCTTAAATTATTTAGAGACATTTTTATGCATTTAATGACACTTAAATTCCACCATGCTTCTCAAATACATTTAACCGCATTTATAAAATGTAGCTAAATGTAAGGTACATCACTAATAATGTGCACATTAAAAAAAGCATTTATTTGGCGACATCTTTAAAGAAATTCACCTTAAATTATTTCTAAAACATTTGTTAAGAATGCGTCAAAACTTTTCTCTTAATTAATATTTAAGAAATACTTTATAGTATTTATTTAAATATATCACCAAAATCATTTCTTGTATCTATCTATCTATCTATACTTTTATACTATTAATAGAGAATTCAAAAAATAACTTTTCTCTTATCTCATAATTTTATTGAATGATTTTTTTTTTCAATTTCAAACCTATAATAAAAAAATAAATTTTTTTTTTACAAACCTCAGTCATACTCGTTTTTTAACGGCGTAGGTTCACTCTATTTACGTGAGACTACCACCACTTTCGCTTACCATACGAACGTGTGTGAAGCAAAATAATATTGAGTGCCATAGATATAGGGATTGACTAATTTGGCTTACGTACGGAAATTTTGTTGCATTTCCAAAGCTTTTTGTCCAAAAAGGTGGCCGACATTAGGAATGAATACTCTTATTAATCTTTTTANCATGCAGTAACGTGACTAAAGTGTCATTTTTTTTAAGTTGAGAGACCAAATGGGGCGAGGGTGTAAAGTCACATGACCAAATAGGGTATTAACCCTCTATAGAGTGTGTGATGATCTTTGCATTTAGTCACACTTTTAAAATGTGACTATATGTTTAGCAACACTTTTTAAATATATTTAGCCATTCTTAAATTATTTAGAGACATTTTTATGCATTTAATGACACTTAAATTCCACCATGCTTCTCAAATACATTTAACCGCATTTATAAAATGTAGCTAAATGTAAGGTACATCACTAATAATGTGCACATTAAAAAAAGCATTTATTTGGCGACATCTTTAAAGAAATTCACCTTAAATTATTTCTAAAACATTTGTTAAGAATGCGTCAAAACTTTTCTCTTAATTAATATTTAAGAAATACTTTATAGTATTTATTTAAATATATCACCAAAATCATTTCTTGTATCTATCTATCTATCTATACTTTTATACTATTAATAGAGAATTCAAAAAATAACTTTTCTCTTATCTCATAATTTTATTGAATGATTTTTTTTTTCAATTTCAAACCTATAATAAAAAAATAAATTTTTTTTTTACAAACCTCAGTCATACTCGTTTTTTAACGGCGTAGGTTCACTCTATTTACGTGAGACTACCACCACTTTCGCTTACCATACGAACGTGTGTGAAGCAAAATAATATTGAGTGCCATAGATATAGGGATTGACTAATTTGGCTTACGTACGGAAATTTTGTTGCATTTCCAAAGCTTTTTGTCCAAAAAGGTGGCCGACATTAGGAATGAATACTCTTATTAATCTTTTTAAATGTTTTCTTTTTCTCTTTGGGGTAAAAAACATGATTAAAGTTAGTATTCGTATATAGTATATAAAACATATGGTATGAAAAAAATAGTGTACAAATTATAAAACGTGTGGTATATACTGCTTCAATAAGTATAAATTTACATTATTAGTAAAGATTTGAATATATATATATATATAAAATTCATATTTATTCAAACTGCAATCATTTTTTATATCATTTAACTAGAGTATCTAAATTTTCATGTATAAATAATGACAAACTGAAAATAACACAATGCTTCATATTTATTTGGCAATCAGAGCCTTGTTTGCATTGCGTGGAACTAAAAGGGAAAAGATAACGAACAGAAATTAGTGGCTCAAACAACAAAACTATGTTCATGTGCTGCGTGGATTTTCCATCGAATAATTAAGAGGTACGGACAATCCAATGTGTTGGTGGTGTGTCTTACTGAACCTTAATTGGTGGAGAAATGACTAGTTGTCTGGGGGCAGAGATCTAACAAAATCTTGGTATAATTGTAACTCACGAGTTATTTCATTGACTCCAGCAAAAGACGGAGCCATCACAATCTAAAAATTAAGAGTAATAATATATCCACTCAAAAAAATATCTAATTATCCTTCTAACTTGGGAAGTATATATTATCATTTTTGGAGGTTAAAGAAGAAAATAGAAATTTATTGTCAGATGTCATCTTTAAGTTTATTAGAAGTATAATTAACATATATATATATATATTATTTTTTTTTCTCATATTATTTTTTTTATATAACAAGGTGATTTGTGATCTCATTTATTTTTTCATTAAATAAATTTGGGAAGTTGGAAGGGTCCGAATTGGACAAGATAGCAAAATGAGATTTGTGGATTGTGATTGGACTCTTGTCTTGTCACGGTTGGCCCATTACCATTGGAACCATTGGGTGTTAGATCTGTTAAATTGGAATTTATTTTAGAATTTTAAATTTTATGTTTAATTTTGTTAAAAAATTAGAATACTAATTATAATTTAATTTTATTATTTAAATGTGTGATTCAAAATATTAAGTTATTAATAAAATAAACATTATTTGTACTATTGTAATACTTTTATTTTAATTTTGTGAAAATATTTTATATATAAAACATTGAATTAAAATTTAGGAATTTTACATTATAATATTTAATACAAAATATTAAACTTCAATAAATAAATATGATTGATAACAAACAAATAAGAAAAAGAATCATAGACTTTAACGCGGAGAGAAACATTTAATGTGCTTTGGAATTTATTAAGGTATGAGACAAGAATTAAAAATAATTTAAAAAGAGTGTGTTTTATGTCCATAATTGAGTATAGTATTGATGCTTAGAATAAGAATTGATCTTCTTAATTCCAATTTTTGTGTTGGGCATAATATATAGAATTAGACTCGGTAGTTTCATGAACCAATTTCATAGAATTTGAAAACAACTTAAATGAAGTCCTCCCAATTCTTACCCAATATCCTATGAATGGTCAAGTCCGAAATTGGTTAAATTTATCTCAAAAGTTTAAATTCCCACTCTCTCATTTAATTGCAAGCAATCATATTTTTTAAAATTTAATATCTTTATAAAATATTTAAATATACAAATTTCTAAATTTTAATTTACTATTTTATAAATAAGTAATTTCACATAAAAATATAATGAAAATATTATTACATCACAAAAATATTATTATAAAAATTAACTTTGGAAAGAAATAACGCCCCTCATGTAACTTGATCAAATCAAGCCTAATTCTGATGAGCAGCTTGGAGAGTTTTGCTTGGAGGCTCTCGACGAAATTATCTACATTTAGTCAAAGCCTAGGAACGATTTTCCACTCTTGTAGAATGCTGGTTTCAGCCATTGGAGACCTTTATTCCAGAAATTGATCGATGCGAATTGTGCATACACTTTCAGGGAAGCAAACTTTCACTGGGCGAAACGGAACATCATGTCAATGCTAGTCTTGCTGTTTTTCATTCCTTGCCTAGTTTTCTTACTTTTGCAACTGCATGGGTCATTCCATGAAAGGATAGTGCAGTGTGCTTTTGAGCATTTGCCCCGATGCAGAAAAATGAAGGTTCAACTCAACAATACTAAAGAAATTAGAACTCCTTTTCTAAGTTCTAGGAGTGGTAACTTGTATTTATATGGGAACTAAATCATACCACTAACAAAATTTTACATCATTCCATCGTGTATGTAACTCACAATAAAAAGGCCCACCAGAAAGAGTGTCACTGAAGATTTTATCAAACATGTCAATTCCAGATAACATTCCATTTGGCCTAAACTTGCTCCATATTTGACAATGGAGCTGAGACAATATTATGACCTATTCCTCACACAGCCCATAGTTCTCTCCAAAGTACTTGTCAACTAGACTATTTGCCATAGTTCTCAGACCTTCATTTTCATGAAATTGAAACCTTTCCATTGCTTCAATCCCATCCTCTTGCTCTACAAGCTTTGGGCCCTGACCATTTGGCATCCCCCTCAGGACCTACAGGAAACAAGAAATCATAAACAAGGAGTGGTTTAGATCCTTAAAGAACTTGGTATTCTCTTCACCATGAAGTAGAATGTTATCATTGATTATGCTAACTAATGGGCCTGACTCTGAACAAACCATGTCACTATATTTGATCTAGCCAACAACAACAACCAAGCCTTGTCCCAATAGATGGGCTTGACTACATGGATCCAACAACATCAGTGTCCTATTATAAATCATGTTAACATTCACAAAGGGCAGCCTAGTGCACGGGGCTCCCACCTGATGGAGTTTGAGGAGGATAGATGCACACAGCCTTAACTCCCACATGCAAAGAGGCTACTTTCAAGATTTGAAACTGTGACCTCTAGGTCACAAGGTAACAACCTTACCGTTGAACCAAGACACCCTCAAATATCGTGAACATTCAAACTATTAAAATCTAAATCTTGTTTAATAGTTACACCAATGATTTTTCCAAGTTCAACAACAATGAATCAATTATTTATACAACCATTGGAATTCCTTACCAGCTCTATGAATTGAAGTCCAAGCCGTGCAGCTTCGATGTCAGCAGATCTAACCAAATCTATAAAACCTGGCAAGCATCCTTTTTCAACTAGTGCAACCAGGTGCTCGAGGATCAGACCTGGTTTCTCATCACCTTTAGTCGGGGCAACACAAAGGTTGCCTAATACATAAGCCACTTCCTTTCTTATATCGAATTGAGCAGCAGAAAGAAGGCGCAATAGCACAGTCACTGCATTGCTATAATATATCAACTGCTTGTGCTCAACAGAACCAGCAGCTATATTAGAAAGAACCCAGGCTGCTTCCTACATTGATACAATCAAAGCTCATATCAAGATTGACCAAGGTAGGAATAGGATCATAGGGTCGGAGATTGAATTTTGTACCTTCTTTAAGACCCTGTGTTCACTATTCAGACATTTTACCAGGACTTCTATGACATTACCTGAAAATCTCATCATGTTATCAGATGTAATAAATTAATCCGTGTGGTTTTGATCAAAATGTGCGTATTCAGCTTAGCAAGTAAAAGAAAAAGTTTACTAACCTGTAATTTCTTGTCCAGGTGCCAGAGCAACATAAATTGTATGGGAATCACCAGCAATGAGATTACCTAAACTTCTCAAAACCTATACGGATTTCCCGTCGTTATTAGAAACAACATATCAATGCGAATAGCAAAATATTGTGATTTGAATGTATTATTATATGCATACAAGAAAATTTTATGTAAAAAGGTATATTTTTCGACCAAACTGGAAGTTCTAGAGATCATTACCGGGATTAGTAATTGCAGACTGTTTGATGTTGCCAATCTATTTACAAGCAATTGAAGTACATCACTCTTCACCAGCATGCTGGTAGCTAAATTTGAAAGTGCTGATAGATAAACAACTACCCATGCTACTTCAGTTGCTAATTCATCATCCCTGATGATGATAAAAAATTTATTATAACAGTAATTAGGGCATCATTTCAGGCTATACTGTTAAGAGTAAAGGACCTAGTTACTTCTATAACACTTAGAAGAAATAACCTTTATGTATAGCCACAATACCAAAAGAGGATTCACTCTATCATCACCTCTGATTTCAAGCCCACAAACTTAGAAGAAAATGAACTTTATGATTATGCTAATTAAGTAGTTATAGGCACGCAAAATTTGATAAGTTTGAAAATCAAACAGAAATTTTAGGAAGGTTTTCTTCACTGAGAAACAAGTGACAGCCAAATTCATCATTGATGTTAAATTTAAATTGTTATTTACTACACTTTTCAAATAATAGGCAAGTGTACTCAGCCTCCTTGGGAATAAATTGGTGCTGGGATCAGTACTCAGTGCTCACATTTAGCCCCAACCTTTCACCATCCCCACACAAGTTTATAGCACCTTTGTGGTACAAAACACACAAAAAAATAGCTAACAGAAATCAAGTTAAATTGGATAACTTAGGAAGGTATTTTGAGATGAATAACTTCCACATTTTTATTTTATGATAAAAGAGCAATCTGATTCATAAAAAAATATGTAGTTTAGTTACATTAAAAACCAAGTATCCCTGAAGTTAGAGTAAGATGATATATATTCTAGTGTGATTTAAATAATATCAACTCCTAGCATGTTCACCCAAAAATAGTTAAATACAAAAGGAGACATGACTTCTAAGCTCTAGGCCAAGATATACTATTAAGTAATTTCAGAGTAATACTAACGCTTTCTTCAAGTGTCGAACGATTGCATCCAATGCTCCATCAACACGAACGAGTTCAGTAGCAGCTTTAGGTTCTGGACCCTACACACAAACATACTGAAGTCTTGTTATATTTCCAGAAAGGAACTCGTGTCACTGCAACTACACACGAACATAGAAAACCAAATGCATTATGGAATAAAAACCATAATGGATGTGCCAACAACATGACAAGCCGGTGACTACATTAACACATTTCGGACAACAGTGACCACATCGCACAGCCAATAGTTTATGAATACAGTTATACACACATTGAATGATTGCAATTACTAAAAAATTAATATAAACAAATCAACAACACAAACAAATGTCACGTGATATAGAACAATTAAATTGATGGATTTGAAACCTTGATGAGGTTAGACAAAGCCCATGCAGCTGTTCTAACAGTCGAACCTTTGCTTGGTAACATCATTCTTGCAAGAGGTAGTAAGGCCCCTTGGGCTAGCAGAACATTTCTCAACTCTTCGCCTTCACCAGCCACATTTCCAAGAGCCCAAGCACACTGTTCAGCAACAGGTGATGAGCTCTTTTCTGCAGAACAGACATTCTTAAATTTGAAAGGTAATTGTAAATACTAAAATAATTAAAACAGTCTCAACAATCAAGAATAAACTTATCATAGATGTTGAATATAGTGGCCAAAGTTGTGTGAATGAAAGGAGGACACTTAAGAATAAAAATGATATGCCAGTAGGTCTAAGTTCCATCCATCCCATTTTTTTACTTTAGATCATAGGTACCTTGCAATGCTTTAACAGTTTGAGCTATAAGGGTTCCTTCTTATCTTTAAATACAAATATCAATTGAAAAATTAATTCATTCATTGACATTCAAAATTAATCTCAAAGCAATCACTCACCCCCAAGATGAGCAATAAGCAAAGGCAATGCAGGCAATAAAGCTTTCGTTTCTTCTGGATTCCCTGCAGCAATATTTGTAAGACACCAAGCTGCCTCAAGCAACTGCATAAGACATGCACCACAAAATGTAAGTAACTAGTAAATTTCCATCCAGTACCGATTCCATACTATCTACACAAGATGCACATCGAAACATGCTTCATCAAGTCTCTTGTGAGTACAAGAAATTCATGAAAGAAACAGAAACATCATTGGAAGGAAGACGAATCTTTAGACCTGTTCATCTGGAGAGCCAAATGAAAGACACTGCACTAGTGCGGGTACTGCTCCAGCTTTAACAGCAGACTCAACTGGAGGAAATTCAGATTTCGATAGCAAACGCCTTAATTCTTGAAGGGCAGCCACTCTTTTCTGCATTGCACCCTTCCCCCTATCAATTAAAAATATACATAGCAACAGATATGCCAAAGTTAATCAATATGTGAACTTGCAGTTGACATAATTGAAGCTTTTTCTCAGTCTCCATAAACAATATGGTCAAGACAAATCAGAAACTCATATTACTTTTAAAACAAAAAAATGGAAGGTGCAACTACCTAGTATGGTTACACTTAGACTATATCAAAGTATGAAACAAAGCATACAACAAGAATACAAAAGCACAATGAGGACGTTCGTTTATCTTTTCTATTATAAGAAAAGTACTTCTTAAGTTTGTGTGTTACTTGTTTGGATAAGATTATTAAAAAAGCAGTACAAAAAGATAATCATTTTTTGTTTGTTTGTTTGTTTTGAGAACCAGATTATAAATTACTTCTGTTTCTGCTTTTTGTCTTAAAGGTACATTTTAAAAATCTTCTCTAATTGCGACTTGGCGCAACAGTAAGGTTATTGCGTTGTGACTCGGGAGTTACGTGTTCAAATCATGGAAACAACCTCTCCTATTATGAGCATAAGGTTGCTACAGCTACCTTCCTCACAGCTCCCAGGTGGGAGCCTCACGCATTAAGCCGCCTTTTATCTAATCAACAACAATAATTAAACCTTGTCGCACTAGGTGGAGTCAGCTACATTGATTAAATGACACCACAGTGTGTTGTCATAGACCATGTTCATATTCAAATCATTAACAGCTAAATTTCTTCTACTAGTTTCATCTATAATTTTTCTATGTTTCCTTCTACGTCTACCCAACTACCTTCCATCTGACCTACTCTCCTTGCCAAAGCTTCTTGAGATCTTCTCCTTACATGTCCAAACCACCTCAAGCGAGATTCTCTAGGCGCTACCCCCAACTTTCTCTCTAATGCATTCACAATAGCTGCCCGTTATCTAATCCCAATTAAATTTTTGTTATATTGATAACATGTATATTGATAAGTTTGGAAAAGAATACCGATAAGCGACGGCGGATTTCAAGTTTTCCACAGCCGAGGAGGTTTGGGACTCCAAAATGGATTGCTCCTCATCAACCATCATGTCACCGTCAGCGGGAGCTTCACCTCCATCACCACCAACTATTCCAACCCTACAAAGCCTCTTGGCACGCACCAGCGACTCCCTCCTTTCTTTCCCAACCGTCACAGCCTGTTGCCGTCTCCTGCTACCCGCAACATTCCCAACTGAAACCCATAAAGCACACAGATTCATTCAATCAATCAATCAATCAATGCATCCCTAAGGAAGCAAAAAAGCAGAAGCTGAAAAAACAAGCGGGGGGAGTTTAGGGTACTTAATGGGAATTAATGATTCGCATAGGAATGAAAATTGACGTGAAACATTACCACATAATCTAATTACGATGGAATGAAAGGGCTTACCTGAGGACTTAATTGGATCCCTTCTGTTCGTAGGATCGGACATTGTGAGAGAAGTGCACCGGCAAGGGAAACCAGTTCAGTAGTATATGTGAGCTGTGAGCTGATTAGTTACCTTGTATTTTTGACCTTCGGGAACAATAACAAAATATTTAAATAAATTTAAAATAAACTCCGGGACAAGTTGCTATTTCACAAGTGAAAAATCTATATTAATATCTCGCAAATAAAGAAAATTAGACAAATAAATCTTTTAAGATATCTCTCTCTCTCGTCTTAATGTTACTTATTTGTTAAAAACAATGTCAAGTTGAAAAGGATTTATTTATCTAATTTTTTTTTATTTGTGAGAGATTCTTATAAATTTTTTATTTATAAGATGTCAACTTATTCAATGGTAAAGGACATGCTTAAAGATTTGCTTGTAAATTTATCAACATATTTTCTTCTTGAATTTGTAGTAGTTTTGATCAATTCTCATTGCCTTATCTTTATAGCTATATAATTCAAAGAGTGAAATTATTTGCATGCCCCTACAACAAGAGGGTTTATGTCCTTGGATTAGTTTGATGGAGTGAGTATAATTTTAGACTGCAATCCATAAGCACCTAAAGATTTCTCCGGCGTTACACCTAACCATGTTCGGGAAGATTAATCTCTCATGTGAAGTATGCAATAAGAAATTAAACAAAAACTCAGAGTTTTTTACTCTTTTGCCTCTATAAAAAAAACTATTTTCTAAACTACCACGATTTTGACTGACGTGGCATCCGTGTACTGCGTGGCAGGCCACCTCAGATTTTTTTTTAAGTTGCCTACCCAGTATTCAAGGCTTAGCCTTGACTAATCTGGGTCGACTCGGGTCGCGCACCTGGCTATGGCAGGTGAGTCTCCCAGCGGGGATAACTGCGCACACAAGGTCTCGAACTCGGGACCTTGCTTAAGCGATACCAAGCCGCTTACCACTTGGACCAACCCCCGTTGGTTAGCCACGTCAGATTTGCCAATGAGGCTGGCGAATTAAGTGCAAATTCGCCAATGGACATGGCGAATGTTGGCAAATTTCGCCTACAAGGTTGGCGAATCTTGTTGAAATTCGTCACTAATGCTGACGAATGCTTACTAAAATTGCCAACCGGGATGGCGAATTAAGGTTGAATTTGGCACCTGGTTTGGCGAATCCACGGTTAATAGCATTAATAAATTATAGTCAACTATCGACACACATAAAGCACACAAAATTGGCATACATACCATACATACACACTATAAAATTGTTATACATAGTATGCTAAACACACACGCTATAAATTTGATAGATAATGAAATTTTGTTCATTTTAATAAGGAGGCAAAGTCAAATCAACACGTGAAAAATAATTTTTGCAAAAAGGTCAAGATGCTCTTTGTCATGCTTTGGGGGGGGGGAATCCATTGATTTGGATTTTGAAGAATCCAAATGGCTTGGACTCATGCGCACGAGCCCAATTCTCTTCTCAACTCTTTTTACTAATACAACAACTATTAAAGGTATATAAACACTTAAAAGGTTTGTGATCTAACTAATGTGGGACTAAGGCTTTTGAAATACATAACATTTTCCTTTGTGGTATAACAGTTCAGTGTAGTCTTAGTGGTTGCATTGAATGAACACCTTAAGACGCAGATGATTCATAGACTAGTCCTTCTTGGGTTCCTTTTAGGAGGGGTAGGAAACTAAAGAAAATCTACAGGAATCAAGTTGTGTGTTTGTGGCTGACATGCAAGACTTGTTTTGAGTTTTTGATGTAGGCTTTTTAATCTCTTTATTTGGGTATTATGGAAATCAGGGTATGCTGTTAAATATGACAGTTTTATTCTATTAGTTTGACTAACAGATTTGCATTTAGGAATTGTTATGGGGTGATCCTCGTTCTGTATTTCTGTTTTGCAGTTACAGATTTATGTCCTAATAGAATTATGTTATGCTCTTGATTCTGAAATTTTGTTTCAGTAGTTTAGTTTACACATTCATGTTCTAAGAGATTCTTTTTGGATAAAAGAAGAATTGTATTGATAAGAGAAGATAGATACAACAGGTGGGAGGACGAGATCCTCCATACAAAAACAATAGTAAACCAGTATGTTCTAAGAGATTAGATAATGATTCAACCTAAACTCTGAAATTCTGTTTTGCTGGTTTAATTAGTTTATAGATTTTGGGTATTAGGTTGTGCTTAATAAATATATCATCTAAGGAATTATATCATGCGGTAACTTATAGTTCTGAAAAGTTTGCTTACTACTTTAGTTCGTAGATTCTTATTATTAAATTTTGTTATAAAGAGTTATGTTATAAACTAGGGTATGCTTTTGTTTTCATTTCCTTGAACATGACCCAAATTTTGTATATAGAATTTTGAATGATTGAATTGCCCTGGAAAGAGGATAGAAGACAACTTGTGCTCACATGAGACATGAAATATGAATTGAGAAGAGAATATCCAGGGAGCTATAGAAAGAAAGATCCGTAGAAATTGTTTGGGTATATTTTACAGTTTTGAAATTTTGAAGAAAAGAAAGTATTTTAAATTGAGCATCATAGATTGAGAAAGAGAGTTTTTGTAACCATGTTACAACTGAAAATAACGAAGTTTTCAAAAGCATAAAAATCACTCTTACTTTTGTCCTAACATTATTTCATTGGTATTTCCAGATTAGCAACCGTCAGTTCTCGTATTCTAGCTACTCGACTACTTGAAAAGCATAAACAATTGGGCTCATCACATAGGATAGCAGAATGAACAAGATGCAGCATTTATCATTAACTATGTTTTTTGACCATCACATTGGGCTCAATGATTGACAAAGCCCAATTTTTGCTAACTGCTATCTTCGGGTGTAACCGGTGGTGGTGCTATAAATCTAAGTAGTGACTAGTTCTACTTTGAACCAGGACTATCCTTGTAGTACTTTGGAGATATAAAGTAATGCTGCAAGTAGCGGTATGACTTACATAAATTATGCAAAATGTCCCAAGATATAAATTGTGAAACTCATGATTCTTGTATTATAACTACTGTTTATCTACACGATAATTATGCAAGTCTTGCAAGCTGCAAGATTGTCTCAATCACATAATGTAAAGAATGATAAACGGACAAACCACAACAAATAAAATCCAACAAAAAATAAGCTATGGCATCCAAGAACCTTTTAAGTATTATGTCGTTTGTTGGAAAATGTTATGTATTTCAAAAGCCTTAGTCCCACATTGGTCAGATCACAAACCTTTTAAGTGTTTATATACCTTTAGTAGTTGTTGTATTGGTAAAAAGAGTTGAGAAGGGAGTTGGGCTCACGCGCATGATTTCAAGCCATTTGAGCTCTTCTAAGTGCAAATTGATGGATTTCCCCTGCGCACGACAAAGAGCATCTCGGCCTTTTTGCAAAAATTATTTTTTGGGCTTTCGGAGCTTATCCGAGAAGCCATATCTTTCATATTTTTTTTAGTAGTGTTAGTGTAAACATTTAACTTAGTAAAGAATTCATATGTCAAATCTCAAACATTCAAATTGCTTTTGTATTTTTACTAGTAAATTTCTTCTCACAAAATTATAAGATTATAGTAATATTACGCATCATAACTCATGCAAATTAAAAGAATAAAATTAATAACACCTAGTAATAAAATTTAGATTTCAAAGATTATCACTTATAATTTTCTTTCAAGAAAATTACGTTTAACACATTTTCTTAAGTTCAAAATCATCTATTATTAAATTTTTGTTAAAGTCAATACTTATCTATTCTTGTTGATATCTTTTCTTGTTATTATAAGGAGTCAAATTTTTTAAAGAAAAATGGTTAATAGAGCGGCTAAAATTTCACGAGTGGCAAACGAAAAATGAATATAATAGAGTAATTGTTCTGCATTTTGGGAGAAGTTAAGATTTTCTCTCTCGTACTCTTATTTTCGGGAGTCCAGATGTATGGTTCACAACACCATTCGTTGTATTTTCTCGAAAAGCGCTTCGGACTAAATGGCAATGCTCTAAAGAAAAAAAATAAAAAAAAGTTATTTTTGAGTTGGGTGGTTAGGGGTTGGGGTTTAGGTTTGATAAACTTCATTTGTTAAGAGACTTAACTCAATAACTTATTCATTTCAATGAATGACATTTAATATTTTTAAAGACAAAATAAAAAATAATAAATATCATTCATAAAATTGATAAATAACTAGGTTGATGAATTATAATTCCACTCATTTTTTCTTTATCATTCTAAGTACAAGTTCTTTATCATTGCTCGTCCACCATTACTTAGTTTGAATTTTTCAATGCCATGTGAGTTAGGGGCTAATTTAAATTACGCAGCACATGGATGGATAACTACGTGATATACATTGTCAGAAATTGACATATATAGATATATAAGAACACCTAGCGTTTACATTTTCTTTAAAAATCACCCTTGATTGTTTTCTTCAAGCATATTGCATGATGTTAGTGTGGTGTGAATACTATTATACCTTTTTTTTTGGTATAAAATACATGTTTTGTGATGTGTGATTGGTACATTACACATCTCACTGCATTAGAAAAATGCTTAGATTCAAATCTTAGATGTACATGTTGTGTATACATACAAAAGTCCAAAGTCAGAAATGATTTTTTTATGTATATATGATTCGTTTATGCTGTATAGATCGATGCTTATCTTTGACTCAAACTTGTCGACATTCAGTGATATTTCACGTAATAGAAATGAAATATTGAGGATAGAGCCTGGAAAACAACAACAGGTGTAATGTACCCAGAAAAAAAATTGGATTCTATGGTGTCCCTCGTGGTACGGTATACTATACCCTCTCACTCTAAAAAATGTAATTTATAAATGTATCAACTTAAAAATTATTAAATAATCATAAGAATGTTTAAGATGGAATCCTAATTTATGTTTGATTACATAATTTTTTCAATTTTTATTTTCAAAAATCAACTCTCCAAATTTGAACTAAAATTGTTAAAAAAGTCCTAGATAATCATATAATTTGGAGATTCATTTTTTGAAAATAAAAATTAAATAACCTAGGTAACCAAACATAAATTAAAATTTTATTATAAATATTTTTATAATTATTTAATAATTTTTAAGTTAATATACGTTAAATTACATTTTTTTTAAGGTAAGAGTGTACCATTGAATCCAAACAAAAAAGTGTTTTCTTATTAAAATTCTAATATAGTTCAATTAGTCATATAAGTTATAACCAAAGATAAATCATATTAATATTACCGACAAAGTTAGACACAATCAATAAAAGAATGAGTCTCTTAAATACTTAGTGATTTGAGTTTTAGTAATGTATATAAAAAATACTTTATTGAGAGAGACATATCTATTTTGATAATCTCAAAGTTTTAAAAGAGATTAATCACCTATAAAAGTAAATAACTCCAAAGCAATAAAAATTATATCAATATATCATGCATGCACCAACTCATTATCTTCTATGGTACTTGCGCCAATCAAAATTTCCCAGCAAAAGTGCCACAATTTATGAAATCTAGGATATGGACAAATAATTATACTATAATGAGAAATGTTGAATTAAGGGCAGGCAAAAATCAACAACACCACCAATGATCCCAGATAGATATAAGCAATTTCCTGGTTCCAAGTCCCAACATGTTATCAATTTTCTCAGTAAACAATCAAAGAAAAACTTGAAAAACTTTAATGAGTGCAGCCACGAAAATCATTAGAAAGGCATCCAATTGTGGCAAAATGCAGGGGTCTCATTAAAAAGTTGTCAGCAACCACATGCAGGCATGGAAGCATATGGAGAGATCAAAACAGGACCTCTATTTTTATTTTTATTTTAATTGAAAGCATGGAAAGGTAAAAGTCAAAAATCCTCCACATCAGTCTTTAATTTGCAATTTGCAATCTGCAATGCCGGTGTTTAATCTCACGAAGCATGAGAACTGAACGTCTTATGCTAACTAATTCATCATTTATTATTCTATCTCCCACATAACGAAGCTAAACAAAAGTCAATAACAGTAACTCCTCAATATAATAAGCTTTCTACTTTCAAAACCTTTGAAAAGATCCTTACTCTTTGATTTGAGAAATTCTTACCTGATCATAAAGTATTATGCTAAATATATTTTAAATAACACAATAAATGACATTTTAAATACATATAATGAGTTCTCTTAAAATAGAAGTTAAAAATGTCATTCAATTTATAATTTAAAGCATATCCAACATCACGCTCCATCACCCCCACCATATTTTTTTCATTTCTCCGTTCACCATCACAATCTTCATTTGTCAATTTCCGTGCGTTGACTTTATTGTTTAGAACAACTTGCATAATATTAAAAAAAACGTGTACCTTCTTCCATTCCTCAAATTTGTTGGCACTAATCGCCTCAAACAACTTCTCATAACTCTGTAGCCGAAGTTTCAGTTCTCATAATCACATCAATGTTAAGCTAAAGTTGTATATCTAGCTCCAGCTTCTCATTTTTCTCTTCTCTTTTTCTAGTCGTTTCCATTTCATCTTGTCCTAAACTCATGGATGAAATTGAGGTCCCAGCACCTTTTCTCTGCCCAATTTCCTTGCAACTCATGAATGAGCCTGTGACTGTATCCACAGGAATCACTTATGAAAGAGAAAACATAGAGAGATGGCTATTCACATGCAAGAACAAAATCTGCCCTGTCACAAAGCAAACACTATTACAAACAGATCTCACCCCAAACCACACTCTACACAGATTGATCCAATCTTGGTGCAACCACAACAATCATGCCTCACTTGAAACAACAACATCACAACATGTTCCAAATCCAAAGCCAGCCATTGACATCTCTCAAATTGCCAAACTCCTATCTGAAGCAAAGAGGGCCCCACAAGAGCACATCAAAGAATGCCTTGCAAGGCTTAGATCAATTGCATTTGAGAGTGAGGGTAACAAGAAATGTTTGGAGTCTTCAGGGGCAATAGATTTCTTAGCCTCAATCATCAACAAAAGGGATTCCGTTGTGATTATTGAAGCAGCTATTGAAGTGTTATTCCACCTGAATCCATCAGGGTCTAAACTCAGAGATCTCATAAACAAGGAGGGGATTCAGTTTCTTGAGGCTTTGTTTCATGTCTTGAAGCTTGGGAACCACCAATCAAGAGCATGTGCAACCCTGCTGTTGAAATCGGCATTTTCGGCCGCGGATCCAACCCAATTGAGCAGTGTGAGAACAGAACAGTTTGCAGAGATCACAAGGGTGCTGAGGGATCAGGTTTCAATTCAGGCTTCTAAGGCTGCATTGAAGCTTCTAGTGGAGCTTTCTTCGTGGGGCCGGAACCGGATCAAGGCGGTTGAAGGGGGCGCCGTGTCAGTCCTCATTGAGCTCCTTCTACAAGTTTCCGAGAGGAGGGCCTGTGAGCTGATTTTGGTGGCTTTGGAGAGGCTTTGTGGCTGTGCCGAAGGGCGCGCCGAGTTGTTGAGCCATGGAGCTGGAGTGGCTGCTGTGTCCAAGAAGATTCTGAGGGTTTCTTGCGTCGCAAGCGATAGAGGGGTCAAGATTTTGGCCTCAATTTGCCGGTATTCGGCTACTCCTAGGGTGCTTCAGGAGATGGTGGTGGTTGGGGCTGTGAACAAGCTGTGTTTGGTGCTTCAAGTTGAAGGGAGGTTCAAGGCCAAGGAGAGGGCTGATGGGATTCTCAAATTGCACTCCTCCGTTTGGAAGAATTCTTCATGTATCCCTCTGCATTTGCTTTCGTCATATCCGTGATCAATCGGAAAATTCTAAGATGTTCTAAGACCATCGCAAAAGAGAAGGGTTTTTTGTTTTGTAGACGAATAATCACTGTCTCTCACTTTTCCTTGCACCAGAATGCCATATGTCCATAACATTTTGTAACATGTCTTCAAGTTTTAGTTATGAATCTCAAGTGAATTGAATGAAAAATTAATGATTTCCCCCGTTAAATATGGTCTTGTTTAGTTATGTTATGAGAGCGAAAGACATAAACATTTTACTTGAGTCTTATTAAATTTAAAGGGATTCCAATTATTCAAAATATTATAGTATTTCTCCCTCATAATATGATGGAATATGACCATGTAACATGTACAGTCTGCCATATATAATATATGTACTAGTAAGCACTGAAAATTAGCAACAAGCGCTTTGGTTGTCAAGTGTGTTACTCATGGAATTCTGTCTATTTGAGCAACAAGCGCTTCAAGCACTGAAGGCCTGAGCTTGATTTTGGTTATTAGTGGTGCTAGTAGGCTTTGATGAATAAGATGCTTTCAATGTCACTATTAGGTTACCTAATCCTCTTGGGGGAGAAGAAGACAAAGAAAGTATGCTTAAAATTGGTTATATCATTCCTAGACCGACATTTTGAGTTAATTATAAAATAAATTGTAGGGAAAATTTCACAAACTACCTTTGAAATTTATTAAAATTGTACTTCATTTTAAACTATGAGCAAAATGTCAATGTTAAGATGTACTGAGTAAATTTTGGAGCATCATTCACCAAGTTAATTATTTTAACCCTCTAATTGAAGACTACCTGTATACCTAATGATAAATGGTTAAAAATGAAATCAAACATTTGATAAAACTCATACTATTTTTACACTAAAAATTCTCTGAAGAACCAATTTATTCTCTCCGATCCTACCTTCTTCTTCCTCACCTTCTCCTCCCACCTACCAGTCATGGAACCTCTTCTTCCATGCTTGAGTTTCTTATTGTGCCCATCCCCATCCCTTCTCCGATGCAGTTTTGGAGTAGAATGTAATTTTGACAAAAATTAAGAATAGTTTATACAATTTGTTCTAAATTATAAGTTATCGCTTATCAATTAGATATGGAGTTAGTAATTTCTAGTTGTACACATGCTTTCCTTAAATAATATTTTGAAGTTGAGTCTCTTGAATATAAAAGTATTGAGAGAGCTTTATTCTCAATAGGCTTGTAGTGGAATGACATGATTGGAGCCAAATTAGTTAAAATAAATTGGTGAACTTTAAATACTGATGAGTTTGATAAGAAAAAAATTGACATAAATTATAAACTAATTGAATTTCCTCGTGTATTCTTGCATATTTGCTTTCGTCCTATCCATGATCTCAATAAATTTTAAAAGGAAAATAAGAGAAAAGTTTTGCTTCGTATAATTTGTTAGTTGACAAATAATCATCGTCAGACCTCATTGTCTCTCATTTTCCTTAGACCGAAATATCATATTTCAATAACATTTGGTAACATGTCTAAATTCTAGTTATGAATGGAAAATAAATCCACATATCAATTTTTTTAAAAATTATCCAATATAATTATTTTATTTGAATTCATTTTCTATGAAATATAATGCTAACTCACACTTGATTAATGTAATTAACGTATCAATAAATTGTGTCATTCCTAGACTGAGATTTTAGTTAATTATATAAATAAATTGCGAGTGACCTAGTAATTTAGGTGAATTATTCGGTGTTGTTTGGGGCACAATACCTTATCTTTTTCAAATATATACAATTATGAATGAGGCTTTTCTTATAGAGCTGGGGTGGCAACCCCTCACTGAGCCTAATTCCCTCTGGGCCCAACTCCTTTCATTTTTTTCCTCAATTTTTATCATTTGCAATATCCATTAATTTTTTTAGTCTACTCGTTTTCCTCTTCTTTCTTTCTCCTTTTCTTTTCTTTTCTTGCTTCTTTCTTCCTTTCCTTTGTTTTTTTTACACCTTCGTTTTCTTCTTTTTAAAATGTTTTTTATAATTGTTATAATATTTGTTTACTTCTTCGTTTTGTGTGATATAATGTTTATTTATTTGTGTTGTAATGTTTGATTCTGAGTGTTATTTGTGATGTAATATTTATTTATGAGAGAGTGGAAAAGAATTGTCACATTTATTTTTTGCTATTTAAATGATGTGTGCCCCATTTATTTTATTTTTTATATTTAATGATGCTTGTTTATTTATTTTGTAATATTTATTTATATTTATTATTTGTGGATTACATTACACTTTCTTCCACTAATTAAAAAATGATTTAATCTAAGTAAATAATTTTTCTTTAAATATATATAAATTAATTATTTTCTTAATTTATATACATCTATCAAAAGTAAGGGAACATAGGGAGTACTTAGCTAACAGTAGCAGTTGCAGAAACCCAAGGAGTTAGACCACGTGTTTAAAGTTTAATATTCAGCCTCCATTTTTTTTATGAGTGAGATTATATGTATACTAAATATTATACTAATAAACAGACCACTATTTTAAATACATATTGATCTATTGTTAATAAAATAATTGCTATCACTTGTCCCACTAATTATATATACAAAAATGTTACATGTACACCTAATTTTATACACCCATACATACATCATTAATAATGCACAAACTTTATTCTTATAAGTACACAAACATTACAAACTTATAGATGATATTTTCAATTATACTTGATTAAGTGCACAAACATTACAGGCATTAAAACACAAACTTTATGTATATAAGTATAGGGTGTATGTATGATGTATACTTTTTAGTGTACGTGTAGGAGGACTCTTATATATAATAGTACATTGATATCCATTTTATTGTCCACAGATTTTTTTTTTTTTCATTCCCCTTTTTGCCGATGCTGTCGGTTGCGCAACTGCTCAGAAGATAACCATTGATTGATCAAATCCAACGTCAGGGTGTGCTGTTTACACCAAATTAAACTAACATATGTAGTTATTACTATTACACAATGCAGATTAGAACAATTTAGCCTTATCTAAAGACTATTGAGAGGATATTAGATTCTTAATACTATCCTGGTACCCAAAATTGGCCAGACCACCCAACGGGTTCTTTAATAATGTTTATTATGGGTGAGCCGAGTATTATTGAATCTTGGTAATATTTTATTTGCTACTCTTATTTACCCTTCTTAGGTTCAACATTTTTATTTGCTAGTCTTGCTTACCCTTTCCTTAAGTTTAACTCTTTCATAATGAAAACGTTGAAGAAAAAAAAAAGTATACACATGCACAAAAAAAGGACAAGTTATCAGAGGGCTCCATTCGATGTTATGCCTCGTAAGAGGATGATACTTCAGAAGGAGGAATAAGAGCAGTTATTCGCGATCAAACTATATTTTGCTATGATTGTTTTGCATCTAGGACTTCGTCTATAAATAAAGAAAAATTTACATACTTCAAAAAAATTCGCAACTCAACACAACACAACACAACTCTTATCATGTTAAAATTTGACAACTAACTTTAAATTTTTAAGCTTTATTTTCTTAAAAAAATAAAATTGAATTAGACTGACTAATCCATATATATGTGTGTGAATGCACTGCAACTAACATAATCAAAATTAGGTAACATTTGAATTAAAAAAAAGTGATGTTATTTACATTAACAACATTTTACTTGTGATATCTTTAAGTTATGTAACTAAAGAATTTTTGATAATATTTTACTATATTATTTAATAATATTTATTATACTTTTAGCAATATTCTATAAGATGTGGTAATTTAATAATATCGCTAAAAGTTAAATATGGAGCAGTGATGGTTCAACCGAGTTCAAGTTATTGAGGAAACCTATAATGATTATGAATAGTATACCAATCGCATCGACTCAAAACATGAGTTTTTTATTCTTCTGTCCAAACTGAATCATGCCAGACAACTCTCAATTTTCTTTGAAACATTCGTATGTTATCCATGGACTTAATTTTTACACTCACGCCTGACACCGGTGATATTTTTTTTATTGTATTTATATTTTACTATATAAAAATGATATCTGTATATATATATATTTTTTTTTTTGACATAGTCGACACCCTTTTACTGTCGATCATGAATTTACAGAAAGAATATTGAAGTATTTTTTATCCTTAATTGGATGAGATGTCAAAATTTATGTCACATATTTATATACAAATAATATAATTCTTTATTTTATTTAGTGTATAAGAGGATTGGTAAGAATTTATAATGTTAACCGTAGTTTTTTTTTTTAGCAAATTATCTATGATGAGACAAAGAATGAGTTAGTATTGGGGGATAGAGAAAAAATTTAGGTGGATTCTCACATGAAATATGACAAATGCTTTCTGTTATCAAATTTTTTTGTTTTTAATAATTTTAAAAATTAAATGTTATCAAATTTTGTCATAATTTCATATTTTGCATGCTTTTAATAAATTTTTCTTTAATTAAATCATTGCAAAAACTAATTTGTAAGAGATTTAGAACTTTGTGGACTATTTGAGATTATAATACACTTTTTTACAAATATTGTATTAAAAAATATTAATTTATCACATTAAATTATATAACATATTAGTGTGTCATATTAGATTATGAAATGATGACAAAATTTGCTGAATTTAATTCTAAAAATTATTAAAAAAAAAAAAATTAAGAAGAGAGGGTATATATTTACTGCACTTGACACGTGAGAAACCACAAAAAAAAGTTATCCCAAAAAAATTACTTATTTTCTTCAAATTATACACTTGATTTATCAAGACCTATGAACAGGGAAGATACAAGAAGGGAAACCCCTCAAGCAGCATTGAATAATTCAAGTCACCTAAGCAACTTGGAGTGTAATTAATTACCTAATTGAGGATACATGAAGGCTTATAGCCTGATACTAATTAGTTGATTTCAAATCACCTTTGATGCCTAGTTAACAAATATATTTGTATACAAGGAGAATTGTTCCAAACTTTGGAATGCAACCTAAGGACCCCTCTTGCTTTTTCTTTCAAATAAGAGGCACAATCAGCTTGCATCACCATGCAAAGCTTTGAAACTGCTCCAACCCTCAACATTTCTAAAACAACCTCATTGGATGCTGAGTACTTTGCAATCACTGAAAGTATGTGAAGTGCTTGGTCATCGGTTGCCGAAGAAACCCGAAGAAGCCTCTTAGTAACCACTGCTATCCCTGCTGCATGCCTCAGGAACTGTTCCCTCCCTTCGGCACACGAGCAAAGATGTGCAAGAAGGTTGAAGACGAGCTCCGAGACATTCTTCTCCGGTTTCTCGAGCTCGAGCTCGATGAGTTCCGTGACTGCACCTGATACGATGACAATTAGTTAGTTAGTTAGAATATATATTGTATAAATAAGGACTAAAACCCTAAATTAGTCCTCGAATGAATTGTTTATGTATCAATTTGGTCATCGAAAGATTTGTGACATTGATTTGGTTATCGAAAAATTTGTAACATCAATATAATTATCAAAAGATTAAACAACTTTTGGGAGAGATTATTGATATAGTATCAAAACTATTATGGCCAAGAGGTTTATAATTCGATCTTTGCTGCCTTCCATTTCTAAAAAAGTCATTCACACTTCAAGTAAAAAAAACTATTGCTTAAGTGGACATGTTAATTAAGATATACAAATTATTTAACTTTCTCTACTCATCAACTTAAACTTTTGGGAGAGATGAGTATTGATAACAGTCTCCCTTAAAATCACCATATTTATAACTTGAATGTTATAACTAACTTGATATAAGATTAATCTTCTAAGAACTAAATTGATGTCTCACAACTCTTTTGAGCATCGGTCAATATGAGGATTTACTCTATAAATAAGCTTAGAGGATATTGTGACTCATGAGTGAATGACCATTGTTAGTAAACAGAGTTATCTTACTTAGAATCATTGGCTTTGGGACACTGCCAGCTTACTAATCATCCACCACTAGACGAGATTTTGATAGGATGCAGATTCTATTAAAATTTCATCTAATGATAAATAACTAGTTAGTTAACAATGTCTCACAGCAATAAATATAAATAATATTTCTCTAATAAATATTGCAATTGAAGTTTTGTCTCATTGACTCGAAGAAAAGAGATTTACCTGCTTCCACGATCTTCGTACGGTTTCTAGCCAAAGGGCACGTTTCAATGAGGACGTGCAAAGCTGATTTTATGGCTTGTTGGGAGAGCACTGCCCTCCTTCTCAACACTCTCACCATTTCCATGAAGAATTTAAGGGTCAAGCTCCCCAAAGGTGTTGAATCCGAAACCTCAATGGTCAACTTCAATAGTGGCATTGCTTCGTTTACCATCTTCACGTTCTTCTCCAAACAAAGCTGCAAAATCCAAGTCAACGAGTTGATGAAGTCCAAGTTTAGCCCAACGAGAGCCTTCATGCTTGTCGTTGATGGATTCCACATTAGATGAAGAACTCTTAGTGCTTCTTCTAGACAAGTCGTGTTACCTGTTGCGATGATGAAAAAATATTCATGTTGGACTTGTCATTAATATTGAACTTATAAAATTCTATGAAAATAGATATACGTGATATCGTGTAACTGGGCTTCTTGTTTTATATTATAAGTCAAGTTGAATAGCTAAATTAATATTGTATATGATTAAGCTCAATGTTACCCCAATTCATGACACACACACACACACACATATATATATATGAGTGCTAGGTATATTCCTTCTCTAACTTATTATATTTAAAGCTAAAGAGATATCATCAACAAACGAATCTGATTTATCTAGTTGCTCCGCCATTGAATAATTAATTACCAATGGACGATTGTATGGAGACGAAATTCTGGAATAAAATTGAATATTATTTGTCATGACATAAATAGGCACATATGTATTCATTCTTTATTATCTATAAATTGATGTTCTAACGTGACGTATTAAACATTTATGGAATAAATTATGTCTGATTGTTTTAACACATCTTTGATTTTGTATGTTTAAATCCTAAATCTTAAAATTGTAGTGATATATACCAATAAAACGAAAAATTATTTCTAACATTACCTTGTTTGAAACTCTTGGTAATCACCATAACCATAGCTTTGGCCACTCCTGCATCAGCCATGCACGCCCTATTCCTCGCACTCTCCGTAGCCAAAGCATGCATCTTCTCCAACGCCCTTTGGTATCTACCCGGAGCCTCAAGATCCCTCATAAGTCTCTCAACGCGGAACTTCTCTAGAGGGAACTTGGCGGTTGCCGGAATCCGATCAACTCCCTCATTCGCCGAGCTCCACGCCTGGATCAGTCTCCTAAGCGTGTGGTTCGGCGTTAGGTACTGCGAGCTCCGTGGCAGTGGCTGCTTGGTGACCGGACAGACGCTGTCCTTCGCCTTAAGCAGCCACTGCTCGATGCTCTCTCTATCGTACGTTATGCCCGTTATGGCGGTTACGGGGTCCTTCATGACCTGAAGCGAAATGGGACAAAGAAAATATTGAGGAATCTCAACCTCAGCCATTACTGTATCTCACGAAAACATAAAACAATCGATATGTGTTTTTGTTTCTTTTTACTGGTGATGTTTTGCTGAACAAGAGAAGAAGAATGAGAAGAAATATTCCAGTTATTGTTTTGATTTTCAGGTAAGAGAATGCGGCTTTCTATAAGTATTACTCTTAAGGTCTTGATGTATATATATGCATATAATAATATATATGGCAGATCATAGACCATATAGGAGGGTGGACATTTCTAGATAAGTGTGTCATAAAACTGTGCCCTTTTTTGTTTTTTGCTTTTGTTTATTCCTTGATTTTTTTTCCCCAGTCATAGACGCTTGATGTTTTGTCAATGATGCTTTGCCTGGTCAAATGGTGTAGCAAACGTTTGAATTACTTTGTTATTATTGTGGCTATTGAATTTTTAGATGCATGGACGATTTTTTCTAAGTGTTCATCATGCTTTACCACGTGGCGTGGTTTAGTGGCCATTATGTTTCATGTACGGCTGCTGATAGTCTAATAATGCCGTTTCGCTTTTTTGTTTTTTTAATATATATATATATATATAATTGATTTAAATAATTAAACGCTTGTTCTTTTAGGATTTAAATGATAGAAATGATTGTTTTGTACTAATTTAGTTGTACAACTTATATTTTTTAAAAAGTCAATTTTAATATATTTAAAAAGTTGATATATTATTAGCACATTTTATTTAAATATAAAATAATTTATTCATAAATTACTTATAATACAAGGCCTATTGTTAAAAACTTTTTTTTTACGTAAGACAACTATTTACCTAAACACGATCTTAAGCATGTTTTAAGTCTACAGAGAGTAATTAAAAGCTATCGTATAGAAAGAATTTCACTTTGATATTAGACTTGTTTAGCTGGAGCCGTATTAACTAGAGTTTGACAAACTTTAAATACTAAAAAGCCACTCAAAAAAGAACTTTGTGAGATAAATTTTTTTCCTTGTCCATAATGTATGTATACCAAAATTGATATGTTGTTATCACAGTTTCAATAAGTGTAGATTTAATTGATAAAATGTTGAATTGGATGTAAATTGAGACCTTTTCTACACATTAGCAGCGAAGACAATATATCAATTGGACGCATATACCTACACCTATTTTAAATGTGATCAATGCTTGAATCTGCACGTATAAACAATGAAACTGTTATGAAATGAGGGTGGAGGCGGAATTAGATGAAGGAGGCCTAAAAGAAAGGAACTTTCAAACTCAACTTTGTGTTTTCAACCTTTTTGTTTTTTCTATATTAAAAAGGGAATAAATTATAATCGATTATGAGTTTCGACTGCTTTTCACTTTAGTTCTTTTGACCCAAGTGCAAGTCTGCTCAGCAATATATGTACATGGTGGGCCAATACGAGTTTAAATTTTATCTGTATCATTTTCAAAGATGGGAGGTGATAGAGGTGGCGGATTGAATTCAACTATGACAAGCGGGACCCACAATCGGCAGTTTTGGTAAAGAAAATTACCAAAGTGGAAAAAGTTCATTGGTGATGTTCATAACTATACAATATCATATATTAATATTATAAGCCAGTTTCAGCCAATTAACACATCAGCCAAATTACAGAACTACTGTTGAGAAAATTTGGATGACACACGCATCTGAGTCTACGTCGGATGAACTTCATAAGTGCAGCATGGGAGCCACCCAATATATATCCAATAATTAAGGCTTGGCGGCCTTCTAGTTTGTTTTTTTCCTTCCTCTTAAAGAAAAATAAAATAAATGTGTAACCTTCTAGTTTCATAACCAAATCAAGTTTAATTAGTCAGCCATCACTACAATAAATTTGGCTGCTTCGCTTAAAAAAGTATGCTTTATATTATTATTATAATTATTGTTACACACACATGATGAGCTATCTAGTGAGAATGATAATCTTATATAAGAAGTGAGTATGTCAATCTTAGTCATTAGATTAAATGAGTAATTGAGATTAAAACACAATTTAAAAACTCACAAAATCTCATCTTCCTCAACTCCTTTTCTCTCACTTACCTTTATTAGATGATCAAAATCATCCAAAATAGTAATGATTTGGGTGGTTTCAAACTTACCTAAGTATGGAGTTAGTTAAGTTAGGTAAGTTAGTTATATTTGGGTGGGTTAGAAAATTAGTTAATTGTGCACACGGCACAAGAAGTTAGCTTGTTCTCCAAGCTATTCTGTAACTATAAAAGGCTTCATGCCTTCAATCAATGGTAACTTTTTGCAATTCATTTCATCTCAAATCCAAAGTTCTATCAACCTCGAATACTCTTCATCTGCGTCATTGTCATGAAAACCAGGTTAGAAACCATATTAATTAGGTTAAGATTATGAACAAATTCAGTACGAACAGGATTTATTAGGAAGGAATTGGAAACATTATCTTATGCTATGTGTTGCATTAGGTAGCTTAAAGAATTTCAAGATGTTTGGATTGAATATCTCTCTAAAATTGCTCATGCTTTAATTAGAAGGATGATTTGGTCTCAATGCTTTCAAATCCAGGGTGACGTGTTTTAGTTCCTAACACCTAAGCTCTATCGTTTCACCTAGCTCTATAAGCTCATCTTCGAACCTTCTTTCATGTTTTTTTAAGTTGCTTGAAAATAATTTTTTTTCTTATAATGAAAAAAAAATAAATTTATTGATTTCCAATGCCACTGGGCATACAACGAACGATAGTGGCACAAATGAAAAGAGGATTTGAGGTAACAAGTGAGAAAGAAAGAGTTGAGGATGATGAGGTATGTGAGTTTTTACTTTGTGTTTTAATCTCAACCATTCAACCATTCATTTAATCTAATGGCTAAAATTGACATTCTCACTTCTTCCATAAAATTATCATTCTCAATAACTCCCTATATGTATGTGTGTGTACACACATAAAAAAAAAAAAACAATATTCACAATAATCACCCTCAATTTGGCAATTCCACATATTGTCTTTGTCAATAAAAATATTATACCGTGTTATAAAGTGTTGTAGGAATGTCAAATTCAAAATACCCAAAAATATTATAAAATGTTATTTTTGTCAATAAAAATATTCATTTTTATAACATATAAGACATTTTTTACGAGTAATAAATAACAGATGTAATATCCAAATTTTTGTAATGAAACGTGACCTGAAGGACAAATTTGTTGCAGGGCATGATGTCTCAATGAATGCAGATCCCCTCCTGCAAGAGAAATATGAGTGTCTCGTAGTGAGCTCAAGGATGGATTTAACCATACTCGTGTCTTTAGGCTCTTTTGATTTAAGCATTATTGGAATCCTTAGAGACTACTGCCTTGTGCCTTGTGCCTTGTGCCTTGTGCCTTGTGCCTTGTGCCCTGTGATAGGGTTTGGTTTTGTGCCACTGCTGCGGCTTCCAATGCTCTTCAAGAGTGTTGTGCTGTGATACTCAGGTCTGCGTCTCTCCTTGCCACCGCTCCCAACCTAGCCAGCACCATCATCACAAATTATAGTTTTTTCAGCCCAAATATTTTTCAACAAGATCTAGTAGGTTGTTGGCCGAAGATTTTGAAGCTCAAGAAAATAAGGTTGACTTGATTACAAAAGCTCACTCAGGTTTCGAGAGTTTGAGACTTCCCTTATAAATGAGTACTGATAATGGAATGAAAAATATGTGCATAGTGATAAACATGAATTTTGAAGAAATCAAGGCTGCCAGTCTAGGCTCCCTCTGTTCACTCAAATTTCATAATTATAAGTTTCAACGCGTCAATTATTTGATCTCTGTGATTTCTGTGAAGAGATTGAGAGGCTCTAGACAATTTATTTATCTCCTTATCTAATTAATTGTCCAAGCTAGTGTTTAGCCACCGAGAGATTCCCCTTTTTGGCGCCTGTCATTTTGTAGCGTTGGTTTTGGCCCCAGTGGCTTTCCATATAATTCAGTTTTCACCATTCCTTTGTCAAAAAGGAAAAAAATAAATAAATAAAAGGAGTCTCATGTTTGAAAAATCATGTCCATTCATTCTTCTTAAAAACAAACATTCTTCTGAAATACTAACCAAAGGCCGAAACTTCAACTGAACCATGGCAACATGAAGAGGCTTATCAATTTTGCCATTGCCATATGTTATTGACACTTCCTTTCTTAACAAAAATAATGTGCTTCTGCTAATGTGACAGTCATTCATCCAAAAGTTTTAATATGAAACAAAAAAGAAACAAATACACACAAAAACTAAGAAACTAACTCCCTCTCTCTCCATCTCTGTCTCTGTCTCTTGGTGAAACCTAGAAACACAAACAAATTAAACTCCCTTTCACTCTGTCTCTCATATATGTCTCCCTTTCTCATGGAGACCAACCACCATTCCCATCATAACCTTCACCTCCTCCTCCTCCTCCTCACAACCCTACCCCCCACCACCACCTCACCCTAATCCAGCCCATCACCATCAATCCCTCCATTGCACCACAACTCTCATGGCATCCCCCAACGCCTACCTCTTCTTACACAATGCACACCTCCAGACCCTCCTCGGCTCCTCCCGGGCAAGTCAACCTCTGTCACCACATTCAGTTGGAACTTGGAAGCAAAAACCATTTGACAATGTGCTTGCTTTTTTATCTTTTGTACTTTGTGTTACTACAAAACAACTTAAATAATATATTTAATTTAAGTGATCATGTGTTGAAGTTTCAGCCTTCATATTTTGTTTTTAAAGAACAATGAATGGACAAGATTTTTTAAACATTGTGGATGACAATAATTAGGGTTAGATAGGGTTTTTGCTTAACTCTAATCTTACCCTCAACTAGGGGCTGTCAAACAGGCCAACTCGACCTGTTTAAGCCCAACCTATTTAACTCACAAGTTCAACAAGCAAAGTTAAATGAGTTTTTACTTTTTTGTAGACCGGGCTTTTACATTTAGTCCATCCTTTTAATGTGGATAAATGGGTCAGCCTATGGGCCCAACTTATTTTAAAACGTAAAATTGTTAAACGGGTCAATCCATCTCGTTTAAGTGCAGCTCGTTTAACCCGTGAGTTAAATGGGCCAACTTAAGCATATTTTTTTTTTTTGCAGCCTGAATTTTTTTACGTTTAGCATGCCCTTTTAATGCGAGCAAACAGGCCAACTCGCGGTGCCCTGATTTTAAAAATGAAAACTTCAACCCTACTCACCGAAATATATTTAAACTCTCACCTTGCCTTAACCTACCCACTGCATTCTAAAAGATGCTTTTATGTTTAAATAATATAAGATGTTCATTAGACATGTGAAAATAACCTACAAACTACATGCGTATTTAGCAAAACAACAAGGGCTGTTTTTTGTGATATAATAATCAAAGAGAACAAAAAGAAACAGGAAGAAAAGATGGAGACAGCAGAGGGATAAAGAGAATGGGTGAGGTTGAGAAATGCAAGTCATGTGACACCAAACAAGTCATGTGAGTTACACAAGTCAAATTTTAATCTTAGCCTTTAGTTTTAATCCAGTGGCTGTTATTATATCTTCTCATTCCTCATAATAAATCACCTTTCTCATGTGAAGCTTCCCATATACACACACACACACGGCATAACAATATAATTTGAACTAACAACTCACAATTCATAAAAATTAAACAAAGATAACCCTTTGAACACAACAGAACTATAAATTAAACCAAATACCATAATCTTTAATCATAACAATTAGGAAACATAATGTCAAAATTTGTTTGATACATAGAAAAAAGTCAAATTAAGATATACTCCATCCGTTGTCAAATATCTGACCACCTTTCCATTTTGGTAATTTTACAATTAATTTTCCACTTTTTAAATTTAAACAACATTAATTATCCTGTTTTTCTTAGTATACCCATATTTAATGAAAGTAGTGGAAGTGTGATAGAATAATAGATAAAGAAATTAATAGGGATAATTTTGTAAAGTATTACTAAATTTTCCTAACTTTGAGACTTATTAATCATTTTCTTAATATCCGTATAAAATGGAAAGTGGATAATTTTTTAAAAACGGATGGAGTATAAATACGTCAAAAACAATCCTTTGAAAAAAAAAAAAGAAAAAAAAAAGGACTCCAACATTGAAATTATTTAGACTTTTTTACTTGGCATTTACTATGAAAGATGAAGAGGAGTGGAGAATAGGAAGAGATGTGAAAAGTGGAAGAGGAGAGATATGAGGGTAAAATAGGAAGAAAATTATATGATAAAGAGATTGACTTGTTAATTAAATAAGCTCAAATGATGTCAAATGTCTCAATAAAAAATTAGGAGAATTTGTAGTATACAAATTTAGAGGATATAACATTTATCGTTATCTAAGAGATAAATTGTGTACCATCATATCATTCATATGTATATTGTATCTAGGAGAAAACATGAAATTTTGTTGTAGTGTTTCAGAACTCGAGCTCCGTCTACTTGAACTCCTATTGAAAAATGTTTCGAGACAATAATATCATGAACTTACATGTCTTTATTTCAATTTTTAAGGCATATAAAATTGATAGAGATAGGATCTCACACGAGGGAAAGGAAAAACAATGCAAATTCTTTTCTGAATAGTATGAAAATATTAGTAAAGGTACTTGAAATACATAAACTAAAATTAGTTAAAGGACTATGCCACAAAACCAAAATGAGTCATGTCTTGTAGTGGCCGAAGACACATAACACCTGTGATAGAAATTACTAAGAACAGAAACACGGAAAATAAAGCAAAACTTAAACTATCATCTCTAATCTTACATTAGCCATCAGTTTTAGCCATAGAAGACTTTGAATTTGAAGAAATGACTTTATTAGGTTATGATACTTTATTTCAAGATCTAGTGCCTTTTTTCTTCTTCTTGTATACACTATAATCATATCAAGGAAGGACTATTGTGAAAATTTTGAAACTAATTCTATTGTATACACTAGAAATTTCTCCTTATAATATGATTTGAACCCAACTCATATATTGTTATAGAAGACAGTGGACAATATTTTAAATTTAAACTCTCTCACAATACTCATTCCCTGATATAATTATAGTGTACCGAAGAAGAAAAAGGCACTAGCTATAGACATAAAGTATCATAACACAATAAAGTCATCTTCTCAAATTCAAAGTCCATGGCTAAAACTGTAAAATTGATAGCTAACATAAAATTAGAGATGATAGTTTAAGTTTTGCTTTATTTTCCTTGTTTCTATTCTTAGTAATTTGGCTACTACAAGACATGACTCATTTTTTTTGTTGCATGATCCTTTAACAAATTTTATGTAGTTTAAGTACCTTTAGTAATGTTTCCATATTGTTCAGAAAAGCATTTGCATGGTTTTTTCCTTTCCCTCAAGATAAATCCTATCTCTTATCCATTTTATAGACCTTAAAAATTGAAATAAAAACTTGCAAGTTTCTGATATTATTGTTTCAGAAACATTGTGCAATGGGAATTCAAGAAGACTCTTGGCATCTGAAACTCTACAGAAAAATTTCATTGTTTTCTCCTAGTAGGTTTTTATCCTATTCAGCGGATTAGGTTGGGATGGGCATCCTCAAGTAGAGTATGAATTGTTATCCCTCTTAAACATGAGACTCATGTTTTCCCCCATCATCATACAGGCATCCCACTTTATAAACAGGCCGGTCTTGTGAGACCATATCAAAATTTCACATCAGATGAGTATGTTTAGCAAGATTTCACATCGAGTTTATTTAAATTAACATATCATATACATAAATATACACATTAAAATCTGCGCTAAATTTTGAGTCTGCTAGGACATGAATCTTCTTCATGCACGAGCTTCAGTCTAATTGCTACCCAAGACTCAAGCCCACTGTGTAGTGGAATGGAAATTCTCTCATGTGAGATTGTCACATGACCTTGTCATAAAGACAGATCCTAGCCCCGAGCCCCACAGGAAAACATAACTAATGGTTTAAGTCATCTCACATGAGAGGATCCACTCCTCTGTAGTGGAATAGTTCATCAAAGAACCAGGTTCTACAAGACGATTATCATTAGACATGACCCATTAAGTCATCATTTCATGCCCGATCTATTCTTTGGGGAGTCAATGTTATTTTGTTTTGTAAGTGCACAGCACAGAATCAACTAATCAAGATCAATTAATGATACAACCTTTTGTATTTTACGATTAAAAAATGGAGTTAAAAGTAACAACAGTTAAATACCTACCTACTATGATTCCATGAATGAAGATCCTAATCGTCTCCCCAAGCCTCATCTCTCAATTTTTGCCTGGTAACAATACGTTCCCTCCTGGCACCTTCTTGCTTTCTGTATTCTCGAGACCCGGAGCCCGTGGATGGAAGTTTTAATCCCATCCCGTGAGCAATCAGCCTCTGTGCCGCTTGGGCTGAGGTTTTTGGCCTCTGCAGAGGTGGTTCTAGGTCTGAATGAACAATGAAACAAGAAAACCATGCGTTCAAGACAAGGTTAGTTGGTCTTATCATAAAATGATTAACAAGTGCAAATTTGATTTCAATTCAATGATGTTATAAAAAGTTTTAAACTACTAGTGAAATATCTAATGCCACCTGTTGCAAAAAGTTAACAATTTCATTGGAACTTGGAAGCTAAAATCCATCCTAACTACAATTGTGAAACAGTTTATCGTTCACCCTCATAGAGCAGAAAGAGGGAAAGCAGCTAAATCAATACCTCTTGCTTTAATTGAACCAAGGAGTGCATCATCTTCACTAAGTATCCTCACACAGAATGGACAACGAATGCTATTTTGAGCCTCATGTGCTGCAGTACAAATTTAAGGTATTAAATTGTCGGGTAACGAAAGGAAAGAATAAACATGAAATAAAAAAGCGTAGTGCACAAATTGATTCAATATACACAAATGGCAAGTATTTGAGTTCAAGGACTCCATGAATCTTCTGAAAAATCGTGCCTGATATATGTTCACAACAATGAAGGGTGAGGTAGTCTCCAGGCAATTCTTTTTACATGCCCCCACCCCCATTCTCTGTTTCCAATATACAAAAGCAAGAGGAAATTCAAAACTCCTTTCTTCAGAATGATAATAGCAGCATATAAGTAATAAAACCTTTGAATTCCACGTTACACTACATCTACATGCTTTAGAATCAGCTGATGTTGTTGTTCAGTGTGAGAACTGACATGGAAAATCATCTACATGAAAGAGCTCAAATACTAGATTTCATAAGGATACCAAGAGTGTTTATCATGTCTGAAGTCTCAACAGTAGTGGCAGGCAACCATAGTTCAGCACTAAAATACAAAAACAAATAAACCTTGATGCATGTAGAATATATGATACTATAGCTTAAGAAAAACAATAACGAAGTCCTTTGTAATTACCAACTGATGGTGTTCGAAATACTGCAAGTGCAGCTGTATCATTGACCCAGCGAATCACAAATCCACGATCTTTGAAGTCCTCAAAAAGCTTCTCCAGATCTATTGTCCTAGTACTTGGTGGAAAATCAGCCAGAACAAGAACATGACCAGTCCCATATGCTGCTGAATTGAATAAACGGTAGTTATAATTCAAGTGTTTTCAACACAATGCCTTATGCATACAAAACCTAGCAGAAAGGTTAGATTACCTTTTAAATGTAAATGAAAACTTTGATCTGGTGTATTAGAAGCATTATAACCAACTAACCACACCATAAACAATTAGATATGCAAAATAACTTGCATTACCAAAAATATAGAAGATATGGATGTTCACAATAATCGCATAACTGGATTTTTACTGGATGATTGAAATGTCATGAGGCGTCACTTACAATTCTGTATATCCCTTTTATCTTCTGAGCAACCCTGGGTATCTTCATCCTGAACATCAACGACTGAGCCATCAGGTAACTGATCACTATAAAGTTCATGTTTTTTGTAAGAGAATGTTCCTCTTCCACGCCGCTTTGGGGTTGGACTTTTGGTATTCTCCAATTTAAGATTTGAAACTCCAGATATACAATCTGAGGATAATGTGGACAGTAACTCATCAGGTTCACGATCTGCCATTGCTTCCCAATCTGTAATATTTCATAATACCATTCAAATTGTATGATTACAATAACTAACATCATTAACATATAATATGATCAAACTCTATGGTAAAAGATGTAAGTAAATGACATAAAAAAGACAAGATATTAGGGCTGCGCACAGGTCGGGTGAGGGTTGAGGTGAAAAAACATCCAACCGGAACAAATCACATCGGATTGGGTTGGATAGATTTCCTTCAAAAAAAATTGCTTCACCCAACCCAACCCAATTTGATCAACTATGGGTTGGATCGGGTCGAGTGGTCGGATTGATATTATATAGGGGGAAAAACAGAATAATCAATCAGTACCAAAACACCCCCCCTTTCTCATAAAAATCTCACCCTTATCAAAGGAAAAAGAAGAATAGAATCAGATCAGATATGATTTTCTTTCCAAACACAATAAAATTTCAGATCTGATTTTCTTTCCAAACACAACACAAATTCAAACCATCGCCGCTATTCTTCTCGCCGACAAAGACCACAGCAACGCCGTTTCCATGGATGGCGTCAAAGAAGCACCGCGACCACTGTTCTTCTCATTGCTCAGTTGCAGGAGGCAATGAAGCTCACCAAGGGTCACACAGATCAAGCAGAAGGTACTAAGCAAGGCTCGTGACTCGGATATGACTTTGTTTCCAAGAACAGATCTAACTGCAGCAAGGAGTTTGGTGAGAATTGCCATGCACTCTGCAAGAGCACTGACAACGAAGAAGCCATGGTGGCCAGAAGTTAGGGGTGGCTGCTGGTGGCACTTGATTGGGTTAGGGATTAGAGCACAAAAGATGGGGGTTGAGATAGACACTGAGAGATCAATATTTGAGAATTGAGAGGGTAGGGTGATGAATGGGGTCTGATAAGAGATGCAGCTGTATTATAAAGTAAAATATAACAATAAAATATGAAAAAATCTGGTCATTGGGTCGGGTAGACAGGTTAGGAATCTGGCTCATCGGATTTTGCCCAATTAAACCTGATAACCCGACCTAACCAGGAAATATTATATTGAGTTGGGTCAGTTTGGTCGGGTCATCGGGTTACCCAAGACCCAAGTGCACCTCTACAAAATATATTCGAAAAGATATACTGATTCCCACCATCATAACCAGTAACAACACAAGCAAACAACAGCAACCATAAATCAACACAACATTTAGCATGGTTTGGCCAACATGCCTAGATCCATGGATGAGAAAAAGAATAAATCCACTATGATAATGCGATTTCAGGATAATGTCCACATGGCCTCTCAATGTTCTATCTCCCATAAGGCTATAACCAACTCACCATTTTCCTACATCTCTAATAAACCATGTGAGTCATTTTCCTTTAAAAACCTTCTAACACCAATCTCATCTCTGTGAATGTGCATGCTGCCGTCTGCCATTTACCTCTCCCAGTTCTTCTTCATACCTCCCTCCTCTCTGTCTTTGCTTCTATTTCCACCAAGCAGACACAAATCACCAAATCACTTCACACACATTACTCCTTTATTGCCCTTCAATTTTCAAGTTCACACACTCAAATCATTCTCCTTCCCATGAACTCTCATGTATCACTTTCACAGCACACAGCACTCAAATCACCTTTGTTTCTTTCTACATTTCTACATTCATACGCACATAAACTCTCAATACACACTATTCTTTTACAGCTAAAATTAAAGGCCAATATCCCAACACTACATTACAACATTCTCCTTCAACTGTCTGTTGGTAAATATTTAGACACGGGAGAAGTTTTAAATGCACAATGGTTAACAGAAAAAAAAAATTAAAAAAAAAAATTCCTCCAAAATAAGCTTCTCTCTAAAGTAAGAGAGCATCCACCCTTAAACAAGTGGTCTATGATTTCAATGCACCTTTATAGACAAGCTCACTTTTAGCATGAAGAACCCATAACAGGTAGAACACTAGTAAGAATAGAATGATTAAATTGATTCTATACTCTAAAATTAATCAACTAAAGAAAACAGAGAGAGAAAAAAAAAACTATTGTCTGGTTATTATGATCCAAGATATTAAAAACATACCATCATCAGAAGAATCATTGGGAGGGGAAGTCTCGGTGTGCTTCCCAATATGCCCTTCAGAAAAGGAAAAAAAAAAAAAAAAAAGTGAATACCGAATTCCCATCACTAAGACGAACATCAAACAAGGCACATTGCAATTCAATTAAGTAAACCTTTAAATCCGTCCTCAAAGTTGGCAACGTTAGTCAAATTCATCTCTACATCAAATTTATAACCAAGGTTGCCAGTTTGTCCATCAAATTTGTCCCTAGATCCTAGATCCTAGATCCTTGATGCCAGAGACGAATTTGATGTAAGGATGTCAACCGTAAGACAAATTTGCTATTTTCCAAAGCTTAAAGAGGAACTTGACCAAAGCTGACATCGTTGGGGAAGAATTCGAAGGCTTACTCCAATACAATTCATAAGAGAGCTTTACGTTACGTTACCACAATCAGAGTCTTTGGAAGACGAAGAAGCAACATTGGTCGACGCAATCCCTTCCCCCTTTGACTCTTTCACAACTCGGGCGCCACTGAAAACGGAAAACACCATAAACCACAAAAATAAATAATATGAACTCATCAAAATTCCCTGATAAAGTTTCCCCAAATTTAAAGCTAGAGAAAAAGGAACACAGAGAGATACGTAGAAGAGTGAGTTTGTTGAGCTCTTTGTTTGATGAGGGAAGCGCGGGTCCGAAGCTCGTCGGCTTTGAGGGAGAAGCCCTTGGAGGAGTAGAGGTTGGCGAGTTCGGAGAGAGCGGAGGCTAATTGGAGCTGCGAGATGGAATCGGAAGGGTTTTTTAGGGTTTGGAGATTTGAGATCACCGATTCGAGAAGCGCGATGGCGCCGTCGACGTCGCCGGCGGCGGAGAGGTCCTCCGCCGCTTCGCTCCAGTTTTCTGGAGGAGGTTGCTCTTTCTCCATTTTTGTTTGTGTGTGTGTAAGCTCAATTTTCTACTTCTCTCTTGTTTTGGTGTCTTCTTCTTCTCCGCGACTCAGAAATTAACACCGTCTCGGTGGCACTCTGGAGCGGTGGAGCTAATCAAAATCAAAGTTTTTTTTTTTTTTGGTAGTTGAGGTTTGGATGAACTTCTTTTGTAAAAAAAAAATAACTTATTTAAAAAAATTAAATGATTTTCCGCTAAAAAATTTAAAAAATAAACTATTTTATATTTAGACGTAAATTCGCTAAAAAAAATTTTAATGTGAGAAAAGAAGATTGTATTTATTGTACTGTGGCACTTTTGAAAAACAAATAAAAATGTGTTAGTCTCCCGTGATTATGGTAGTCTCCAACAAATCTCTAGGTTTATTGGCGATTTGGATGAAGCTAATAAAATTGGCGATTTGCCTCTCCATCAATTCACATAACTTCAGACTAAGATGGCTTTACGTTTTCTAGTGTATAAATTGGAAAGAAAGCACCCAAAGAAGTGTTGGATTATTTCGTCATTATTATTATTATTTCAATTTTTTTAATGTTTGAGTAAAAGAGGTTTTATTGCTTTGACCTTTTCTTATTATTGGTTGGTAGATTTTATCAAGTTTATCTTTGTTTTAGTTGCATAATAAGTTTGTTAGTAGGTGTGTGATACAATTAGAGCTAGTAAGTGCACTAGTCGCGATAAGTAATAAGTGAGTCTTTTTGAGACTCGAGTTATCATACTCACAAAGATTGAGTAACTACGTTATTCTACAAACGTAGGAGTGCTTAGTTAAGTTGCGTTAATTTTTTTTTGTGGTTTTTGGATTAAATTTATTGAGAATTTATGGTTGGGGTTAATGGTTAATAGTCTTTCTCAAGGTCTAGTAACCATCTCAATCCAGGTTGGCCTCTAATCTCTTAGTGAGGTATAAACTCATTCTAAGGGTTTTATGCCCTAACACCAGTCCCTCACACTACCACACGATTTGCATAAACTCTCTCAGTGTCCCGCTCAACCTATGATTTGCTAAACCTAATTCTATCTCACACACACTCACTCTCTTAAGTCTCTTGCAAGGTTACTAACTACACATATGGTGATCAGGCATACATATAGCTTAACAAGCATAGAAGAACAAAGGTAAATTCAATAAATTATAATTAGAAAAAAAAAGTACTAACATCACAAAATAAATGGCGGAGGGTTTTCGTCTATGCTCTAACTAGATAGACTTGGTTCATACTAGAAAAAAATCACAAACAAGGAGAATAAAGAGTAGAAGGAGAGATACAAAAGTAGAATAGAGAGGTGAGATGAATTCTCTATTGATCACGGAGATCAATGGAGTCTCCAATGTTATTCTAACTATCTTAGGGTCTCCTCCTCTTCCAAAATCGTCTCCTTGGTGTCTTGGAATCGAGGTGATAATGTTCTATTTATAGAGGAGTTACTAGGGTTTAGGAAATCCTTCTTTTTTTCTACAACAAAAGTGAGGTGACCGCACGTAGGGCTACTGCCCACGAAAGCTCTGACATGGCATACTAAACATTTATTAAATGCTCATAATAATAAAATAACTTTATTTATTAAATACTAACTAAATAACTGTTTACATGTAACTGAACTAAAAAATAATAATGAGTTTACATAATGTCAATGTCTGAAAATGAAATACATGAATACTAATAAGGACCCTACCCTAGGTGTCTGGAGCATGACTATAAATACTCGGGTAGTCCCTACTGCAAAGCGGAGCTTACCACTAACGTCTGAAATCCTCGCTCACTAGACAAGGGGACCGTTCTCACTATCCTCATCCGAATCTGAAAATGTTATCAACAGAGGGGGTGAGTTGTCAACTCAGTGATTGGTGTCTCGGCACCACTCAAATAGCAAGTGCTGCAGACAATATCACGATATACACACACACACACACACACACACACATACATATATATTGAAGAAATATGTATAATAATATGCATATTATATAACTGGCATCTGAAAGAAACTAAATGAACTGCACATATTGAATAAGCTAAAGGTATTGAATAATTGAGTAAACTGAATTAGCTACTGGAAAGCAAAACTGGTCAATGTACGTATGCCCACGCCCTTGGCGAAGGGGCGCAATTCAAGGGAGCTGCAACTCAACCTTACTTCACCAAGATAAATCCGGGTGGTTCTGATATGCAACCAGGATATCTGTGAGGGTACGCATACCCTAAGTCTGAGGAGTCTGGCACTCGTATCTATCTACTGTTGGGTATGGGTTACGAGGTCGTAGGACCTCGAACTGTTCTAAGTCACCTACCATAGAATCTACTGTTCGTGAAGTCTTTTAGGACACTGTCTTTGGTTACCCATGTTGTTAAGGCCTAAGGCTACTGATTATGACAAGTGTATCCTACTTAACTAATCGTTGTTTATTAGTCTAACTCAAGGACCAAAGTCCCACACTTAGGACAAGATTCTCAAGTAAGAGAGGTGCATCACAAACGGACATCTTAAGTACCAAATCTTGCCTTAGCCAAAACCTGCCCCTTGTTAGGGTTCATGCCATAACCGGAGTCTTTATTTAAAGTCTTATGTATAAGCTTAACCAAGCATTTCTAAGGGATATCATGTCTAAGGGTTAAGGTCTCTATCCTAACATAACACGACATAGCATATTATAACACAAGCATAAACACATGGCATATGATATATCACATAATCATGACATCTTCTGAACGTGTGTATGAATAACTAAATATCTACTAGCATGTTATGGCAACACTGACTCTATTGATAGACCACTGAAGTAGGACCATCGATGCACTGAGACTGTCAATCACCTGGAATGTCGCAGAAATGAGGAACGCTGGCACTAGGGGCTCCAAGTGGTGTAGCGTTGGCAAAGCCAACAAAACCACCATCAGAAACCCATAAAGAAATCTTTTAACTGGCAGGCCCTACGGTAGCCATCTGGCATCGCTACGGCATTCCAACATCGTCATGGCGTCCTGCGGACTACCGTGGGCCACCACCAACACGGTGGTGGCACTGGGGCCTACTACCCTAGGCCATCCTAAAAAGGATTGTCTACTTACCTAGGTGAAGACTTTGTATCTTTATAAGAGGGAGAGAAGAAAACTTAACAGAAACTCATTCTAAGAAAGTAAAAGAGTCTGAAGCTTTGAGCAAGTTGGAATGGAGGGGGAGAACTCTATTTATAGGGGGAGAGATGGCCAAGGGGCAGGCCGGACCCTCTCCTAACCCAAAAAAAACACAGAATAGGGATTCTGACTTGTGTCTCACGCGAGACGTGACCCACGCCCCTTTTTTTGTTTTTAGGGTCGTCACAGAAAGACCGACACTTGAGTGGCCAAAATCATTGCTCAAGCGAGTGCATAAATTCTTGCGTTGTAAATTTATTCTCTCACTGTGTGTTATAACGCTTTCTGTAGAGTTATAGCATTCCTTGGAGTTGTTTCTTCATATTAACTTAAAATACGTTGACTTAAAATAGTAAAAGATTAATTTATAATTTCTCGTTTTTGTTTTATATTTTGAAAATGATGCCATCAAATGTCCTCCATTTTTATGTATATTATTAAGTAATTATTCAATTGTTCATCTCTCCTGTGATTTTGGAGCCTCTTCTTTATTATATTCACAACAAAAAAAAAGTCCTTAAAAAATGTAATTGTTATAAGCAATACTAAAGTTAACTTCAAAAGAAGAATATAGATAAATAATATAGATTTTTAGATCAACCAACTTATGAAAAGACCCCTCAAAATAGAGGTAGGAAAAGTAAAGTGGTCATGTGATAGGTATTAGAGTGTAGGTCCAAATTTTAGTTTAAGATTAAAAATTGAATTAATATAAAAGGAAATGAGTTCTTTCAATTGAAAATCTTATCATGCATTATTAAATATGATATTTTACCATTAATTTCTTTGTTACTTATATCATGATACGTCTATCTCAACAATCAATGGTGAAAGAACATAACAATTAATTCAATTGAGATAGTCCATTTCTGATATAAAATATTATTTAATTAGATGTTTTTGTAGTGTAATAAGTTAAATAAATTAAAAAAAATGTTAGCCTCTTTCAATTATTTTTTTATTAGTGTGGGGAAACCTTAATATGTTGGGGGGGCGGGCACATGCCCTCACTCTTAAACCCTTAGGACCTTGATGTGTCTATGGTATGCTTTGAAAGAGGTGAAAAGATATTTATATCCTTTTATATTTATATGTTTAACTATCACAATTGTTCTTCTTAGTAATATGCGTTTCAAAACATGGTTTTTTCCTGAAATCTCCTGGTCAAAAGGCACCATTCTGTAGCTCTAATATTGGTTTGGACATATACATGCATGTGAGGATCCATTTGAACCATCCTTTTCTAGCCTTGATTATCGCAAGTGATGTCTGACTAGTGACTTGCCTCCATAAACAAGAAAAAGATGGTTTTTTAAACTTCTAGTAACTTCTACCTGTCATAGTAAATCACACACTGCATGCATGCATGCTTCTCTAATTTGTTAGCAGTATTATGTAGGTGTGGTTGTATAATTAAGAACTACATTTTTCTATTCGGCATTCTCTTATAATCTCATGCTATAAAATGAATAAATCGATCTTAAAAGGTTAACTTTTACTTGTGCATGCATGCATTAGTAGGGTATCAAAGTAAGCAACACATTTCTTAATGGAAGCACACAAAATTTACGAACAATATGCCTTTCATGTAATCCAACCAACAATGTACAATGAAAAAAAAAATTTACACGCTGGAATAATTAATTTTACAAAGTAATATTGCATAACATGATATATGTATATCCAAAGAAATCATTTAAATTCTTACTAACCTTGCAACTTTCCAATACCATAATGTATCTACAATATATACCCCTTTCCCCAACTCAACCTTGAATCCTATAATAAAGCTAAAACAAAGTATATATTGTACTGAATTATCTGCAAGCTAAGTATATAATCTTGTGCTATAGTTTTCCGTCCCTTACATGGAGCAAATTAACTAAACAGTCTCTTGGGGTCTCTTTGCAATTATTTGCATTAACAGGACTCTTCGTTTCACTTCTTGGGCTGCCAAGTCTTGTGCTATGTTATGTCTTAAGAGAAAACACCCTGAACTGAATTGTCTTTTGTGGATTACAGCAGAAATTTCTAAATTAATCCTCATAGGTCATCCAAGAAGTTATAATTAGGTGCTCTCAGAACAAAGAAGAAAAATTGTTGCAACCAATCAATACCCAACACCTAAGCAGTTGGACCAAAAATGTAATCAAATTGAAAGACAAAAATGACTCATAAACCTAAAGCATTGAGTATTACTCCTTGTATTTCAAAATAACGGTTTGTTTGACTGTTTTGGTATATCTTTAATTTAATGTATCTGAATATACATTGAGTCAAATATTTAGATATATTGAGTTAAAGATGTATTAAAACAGTCAAACTGACAATTATTTTAAAAGAGAGAGTAAACGATTACCTGAGTAACAATTTTTTCTTACCCCGATAGCACCTAATTACAAATTTTCATCCATTTATAACTTGGCTAGCACAAGTGATGATTCATATATATATCTTAGGCCACAAAATCCCTCAACAACTGAGCAGCAAACCTCTTCCTGTTGTGCATGTCAATGGTATGATCATAACTGTTACCTGAATGAGAAGAAGGCACTGGAGGAGGAGGAGGAGGAGGAGCAGTGTTCATAGCACAAAAGTCATTCTCATTGGTCCCACCTCCCAAATTATGCATGTTATTCTGTGAGAGGAACCCATGTTGGCTTGGAAGGTTCTGATGGTGGTCACTTGGGGGAAGTCCTAGGGTGAGAGACACACCATTCCCATGAAACCTCGGTGCCACCGCAGCGACGCTATTATTAAACCTTCCAATGTCTTCCATTGGGGAGATTAATGATCCATAACCACCATGGTTCCTAATTTCAATGCCAAACTTATTATCTATGTTGTTGCTGTTATGGTTGGCTTCTCTACTAGGCTTCATGTCCATGTCCGCTGATGCTGCTGCTGCTCCTCCCATGGGAGATTGTGACATTGAATTGTTGGAGTTTGAGACGTGGTCAGTTGGACAAGTGTTATGGTTGTTGAAGCTGCTTTCTGTTTTTGATTGGAGAAGGTTCATTTGGTCGTTATTAGGTTCTTTTGACCTGTTGGTGGTGTTATCTTGTCGAGAGCTGCCGTTGTTTTGCTCTTGATCCTTGATTTCCTCCGTGTACATTTCTTCCACCATTGGTTTCCATAGCCGAACTCGTGCATTTATGAACCAGTTTGACACCTGCATGCGTTACAAACATAATATATAATAATACTGTTAATTATAGACCTCTCAAGCCATTCATAACTACCATTTCTAGATGACGAAAGAGAGTAAAGGTTATCTCTCTTCTCATTTTCAACGCTGAATAATGTGTGACTCGTGCCTTATACAAAAATGCAAAATGCATACATGTAACACAACTAATTAAAAAAGTAAAGTAAAGAAATACTTAAAAGGGGTCCTGAGGAAGAATTATTTTACTTGTACTATATTCATTTGGCTTAACGCAATCAATTATATATAGCATTAATACAATGACAATGGGAGACAGTATGTAATAACCTACAAATGTAATTTTGAGATATCTAAAAGATAGAGTATAACTTTTTTTCAATTGATATACGAATTACAGAATGCATGTAAACCGAGGGAGATAATAAGGAAAACGTATGCATTCTATATTATTGGGAGGGAGTAATCATCCTAGATATCAAATGAAAGAGAGAAAAAAAATAGATGTAATTAATGTTTTAAAATATTAAAATATAATCAGTGCTGCTTATTTTATTATATATGTATGTAGTAGAATTATTAAGAAAATTGATTACCTTTCAAAAACTGAGTACGTAAGAGGATATATATGTACATATTCTATATATATACTGGTATTTATCATTAAAACTTCAAACATAATATATTTTTAGTCTCAAGAGAATCATTGGCATTTGAAACTCAACTAATTCAACCTAAGACAACTGAGAAACGAAAACTTTTTTTCAATGTTATAAAGTAACAATAATATTAGTCTCAATCTCACCAAATCCGTCTCGATGGGATTTGATTGTGCTCCAGTGAACTTACAAATTCAAATGAGTGCTTAAGTACAGGTTGGCATGATCACCAATATATAAAGGTATATATATGAATTGGAATATATATATACACACACACACACACCTGGCTCCGAGTAAGTCCAGTTTGTTTTGCCAGCATAACCTTATCGGAGTCCTTAGGATACCTGCAGGCCACAAGTAGAAAACTCTTCAGCTGGAAGCAATTGTATATATGCAATTTTGTTACCTCAAAATATGAATATACCACACTGAAATGTATTTAAAAAAACAGTAATTTTAGAAGTAACTGCTCGCACATATCATATGCATTCAAACATTTATATTAATTTGTATAACTTTTTACCAAATGCTTTTCTTGCTAATTAACATTTTTCAAAATAATTAACTAATTAAGAAACAAAGACTTATTGTCCATTACTATAAACGTGTGAGATTAGGATATATATTATTAGAATATTGATGTGACATATATATGTTAACCTTTTCATTAAATACATGAGTCGCATCACTTCCACAGAACAATCACCTTATTTTTGTTGGATGTGTAACATTACTGATCTTATATCGATAACTTACGGGTGAAGGAAATGCTCGAAGAGCCAAGCACGAAGAACGGAAACAGCCCGCTCAGGCAAGCCTCTTTGGGGTCTCCAAGTGTTGTGTTGGATCATACCGAGCTGCTGGAGTGCCCTTTGTTGGCGGAGGTGGTGGTCAACGTACCTAAGTCTCGAACCCTCTGCCTTGGCTCCCAAGCAATCATCTTCGCCTAGGGCCTTGCTCGTCGCCTTGATTTGCGAGGAGATTGTATCTTTGAGGCTTCGGAATTGCTTCGAGATGGTCTTTAAGGCGAGGGCTGTGTATGATCTCGCTGCGCCATAACCCGCTGCTTGCTCAAACGACGTTACCACCATTTGCATTTGGTGGTGATATTGTCGGTACCTTTGCTCCACCTTCAAGTCCAAATCAATTTAATTAAAACCACCCTTAACTAGAATTTTATATGAGTTATTAGAATTCATCTAGTGATAGGGAGTTTGAATAGTATGCATAAGGTTACAAGTTTAAACTTTAATGTCACCAATATACCAAAAAAAACAGAGAGTAAGAATCTCATATGATCATGAATTTGTACACTAAATTTTTTTATATAATTGAATATTTTTAAATTTATAAATAAATAATTAACGACTTGGTTTGACTGCGTCTCAATTTTTACCCTAATCTTAATTCAATGCATTAGTTACTATATAAAAGAATATAGTGAAAGTGAAATATAAGGATAATTCACACTCAAAGAGCTGATAATATATTGATTTGTATATGATACATAGTACCATTTTCTTAATATGAGAAGATCTGAGAATCTCTCTTACACAATTATACACCATATGAAATGACCGTGATGACAAAAAAAGAAAAGAAAAGAAAAGCTCTTGTGAGATGATTCATGAAATGACACACACTAAAGAGGAAAATTGGACCCATATTACATTTATACACGAAGAAGGCCTCACCTTTCTTGAACAGTTTCCCAATATCTCAATCAATAATGGGTCACTATAGGGGATAGTTCAGTACCTTCAGTTAATTATGAAACTGACCCAACTGGGCCCAAAACCCAAAAGAATCATTCTCTGACATTCACTGGACCAAATCACTTTTTTAATTCTTATCGTTTCCCTTTCCTTACATGTATGTTGAGGAAAACAGGTAAAGAAGTGATAACTGAGTGTCACTATTCCTGTCAATTTCACCGTCCTTCTTGCTCTGTGTCACATTCTTTCTTATTCTTTATAATTATTTCTTCAGTCTCCCCTACCCCCCCGTCCCCCACCCCCTCAACCAGATAAATCGCACATGAATTATTTTCAACAACTGAATCAACAGATCTTGGACTCAGCAAGCGACAAAACTAAACCTCACCAGAATTAATAAGTCATGAAATTTTTTTAAATAAAACTGAATTTTTCTCTCAATTTCTTTCAGAGTATCGAACATATACATATGTTGCACAGCAATGAATGAGTGATTGAAATCCTTTGATATTGCATAAAAAAATTAAAAAAAAAATTTGATTTGATATCAAATCATTAAGTTGGAAACTTGATCATGTGCGTGCATGTCTAATTAATTAATTAATTCTTTTTATTATATATAACGTACCTCATCAAGCATGCCAACGAGCTTGGATTTCTTCATCTGAAGCTCTTGCCTCTGCGCCGTGCTGAGTTCACCACCTGCTTGCTTGTTATTAGCACCACTATTTTCGGCGCCACTCGAACCATCACCAACCACCCCAGAATTGGATTCACCATTCATATTCCCTTTCATCTTCTCTTTGTTAGAAGACCCTTCTACGGAGAAAACTCCCTTCCCCACACTAACAACTTCATCAAGAAGCTCTTGTGTCGCACTCAGATACTTCGACCCCATAACAACGCTATGCACGCTTGATCCCCGGCTTGCCGGAGAAAAGCCGTCCATCTCGCCTGAAAACGACCGGTAAGCCGGTTGTTGGGAGGAGAGACTGAGCGACAATCCCTGCCTGCGAAACCCGATTTCTACTGCTGCACTACCCGCCGCATCAGCAGCACCGTGCCCTGAGGCCACTGCTGATGCCAAGGATGATGCAGCAGCAGATGAAGGGGTCTGATCAGCGATCGAACCCCACAAGTTGTAGTGGACACGAGGGGCCCCCGCCGCGGGGAAGCCGTGGAAGGTGGAGATCTCGTCGGTAGCGTTGGTGGGTGCCATGATGTCTGAAGGCGGAATAGAAACCCCAAGAAGATGGTGCTGAGGCGGCGCGTGAGATAGAGTTGCGAGGTTGAGCGCGTGGGCGTGAGTGGAGCCAGTAGGACTAGTACTATTGTTGTTGGGATTGAGGAAGAGCATGTTGCTGTTGGGCGTTGGGTTGTGTGAGGAATTAGAGTCAGAGGAGAAAGGTACAACGTAGTTTGGGTTCATAAGGTAAAGTGTTTGCAACCCTTCGGGAGAGGATTGGATTTCTGAATTGTTGCTGTTGTTGTTTCCATGAAAGTACGTTGCCATGTATACGTATATGTGTGTGTGTCTTGTTCCTCAGATTCTCTTTTTTTCTTCCGTACGGAAAGCAAAGGAGGACCTGCTGCATCACATGATCATAATAACAATGATAGTTTTTAGTCTTATCTTTCTCAAACGTCTATGCAAAATAAATAAATAAATAATTAAAAACCTTTTTTTTTCTTTTTTCTTTTTCCTTTGATTGTTGTAACTTGATCTATGTATACCTTGATTACCCTGGTAATACGAAGCTTGTGATTTCACCTCTTGCTTGCTGGCCTTAGATCCTGAAAACCAAGCCAAAAAGATCACCACGTGTTGTTAATCAAAATCCTAGAAAATGAAAAAATAAGAAAAGCTTGCTGGTTGTGAATTATGGAAATCTTAGGAGAGTGGAATTGATTGTTGAAGAGAGAAACAAAAGACAAAATCGCTAAAATGATGTTAGAGGGGAATTAAGGGAAATTGAGAAAGAAAAGGTACAAAAATGGAAAGGATTAACATCAATCAAGGCTGCACAATGAGTTGAAGAGAAACAAACCAGTTTATTCAGTGTGTCCGTGCCATTTCCCAATCAATAATGGATAAAAAGGAAGCTTCAATCTTCAGTTTAATTTATCCCACAGAGAGAGGATATGTGGGTAGAAAGCTTCTATCTAGCTAGACAAAGTGTCCATCATCATCTAGGAGCAAAAATAAAAAGCTATTCACCCTTTTGCTTTTTGGAGGAACTACTAATTGGGGTTTGGAAAATGGAGAAAACTTTGGAGAGAGTTTTTCAAGGTTTCTGAATTATGAGTGAGTGAGTGAGAAGTCTCTCTATCTGCAACTCTGTCCGGCCAAGTGATTTTTTCCTTTCTTTTTTGTGTATTTAAATTTATGGTATTTAAAAAAAGGCAGATGGGTGATGACTGGTGAGAGGTTTCAAAAAAGTGTGGTCCGTTTTATTATTTTGTGAAGAGAAGCGATATATCATCTATAAAATTAATTTATAAATTTTTTTACATATTAAATAAATTAGTTTTTGTAAATTATTTTTTAAGATTTTTGGATATATTGTCTATATTTACCTTTTGCCTTTTTTTTTTTAATATGGAGGAGAATTTGTAAAAGATTATATAACATTTCTCTCTTGTAAATTATTGATTAGTATTGGGAATTAATTATTATACTATTATTGTGACTATTAAGTTTGTATTTATGAACCATAATAGACAGCTCGCAAGTGATTTTCTTGTTTTGGTGTACACTCTCACGCCTAGTGTTTTTAAGTGTGTTAGCTATACCTTTATGCATCTTATATCCTCCACAATTTTTTTTCATTTTTATTTTTTCTATTATTTTTATTTATTGGCGTTTGGTGTGTAGAAAAAGTTGGAACATAAAACCACTTGTCATTTGCCAATGTTCAATTAATGAATTACAAACACCCTCATCATCTCCCAACACGCACTTGAAGGGGGAAAAAGGAAATATATACTATTCAAGTTACACAATTACGTACGCCTTTGATGAAATTCTATAAATAGAGTATAAAGAAAATGAGAAAACTATTTTTCTTAAAGAAAATATGGACAGTGGGGGGTATATGAGATGGAAGACTTGGAGAAGCAAGTAGCAAAGTAAGAGGGTTTGATGAGAAATATTTATATAGTTGTGTACGGCATTTATTGGATAATTCAAGAATTTTATGAAGCATTAATTTCATTTTTTATATATATAAATTAAAATTAATAATTCATAATATTTTTAGATTACACATAAAAAGTTAGATATGTAATGTGTGTCATGTCTTGCGTGAGGCAAATAATTGTGCAGATCTTTTTAGTTAAAATAGGGGTTATGAATACTATTAATATGATTGTTCTAAATGAGTTTTCTATGAGATCCACCCTTATCTTAGAAATTATCATTTTAGTGTCATACATAAAAGAATGTAGTCTTTATTTTTTCTCTCTTCTAAAAAATTTATAAAAAAAATATCCATCCATGCAAATATTTTTCGGATCTTGATGAAAATCTGGCCCTTGGTTATTAGAATCTCACAAGAATTAACTCCTCCTCTTTGGTCTGTACTACTTTAATTCCTTTTCTCCAAAATTCTTAGTTTTTAGTCTATGTCCTCTTTCTCTTTTTCAATATTCTTTGGTTGGAAATTAGCAAAAGTTACTACTAGCTAGGAGAAAATATATAAACATGCTAGAGGCATGCATACTAATTCAATTTAAAGAATCCAAAATTATCTAAACAACCGCGTATACAATATTAGAAAAATGGCTATAGCTTACATGCGTAAAGTAATTAATTTTGAGTTCTGCTACACGTACACCAAAACTCATACACCATACATACACCTCGTACTTATATACGTAAAGTTTGTGTTTTAACTCATGTAATATTTGTGCACTTAATTAAGTATAGTTGAGAGTATCATTTACAAGTTTGTAATATTTGTGCACTTGTGAGAATAAAGTTTGTGCATTATTAATGGTGTATGTATAGGTGTATGAAATTGGGTGTACATGTAGCATTTTTGATTAATTTTTCCATAATTAATTATATATGATCAATTGATATGAATAATTTAAGGAAAATAATAGCTCAAGCCGTATACAACTACTGGTGATCGATACTCGTGTTATATATGTATGCAATACATATATGTGCAGACACCACTGAAGCACTTAACATGTGCCACAAATATGTATGTGAAAATTAATATTTGTAGAAACATATGAACTGCAAAATTGTCCCCACAAAGAGTCTGTGTCACTATGAGAACCGCCACACCCACCAATGAATTCTTATCTTTGCTTGGAAAGGTAAAATAAAAAAGTTGGTTTCAATTAATTACGACGTGTTTAGAGCCACATCCACTTAATTGCGTTGTCGGTCTCTAAAATATCCAGCAATAACTTAATTATTATGTGGACTTGAGCATGTATAACTCGTTTGAGATGTGTAGTACTATATATTGATTTGCACTCACTAACTAATATCTAGTAACAAGTTAAAAAACTTAAAAGAGTGATTGAATATAGTTAAAATTATTGTTATAATTACTAATAAATTTTATTAAAAACAAATAAGCTTAATAAAACAACCGCATATAATTAATCTCCTTAATAAAGCCGAACGAATCTAGAGAAAAAAAATAATAGTTGGGTTTTGAGGTATTTGGCTAATTTGCTTCCAAGAGCATAACAGGCGTGCGTTGTTCAGGGTGTGAAGAAGTTGAGAAGAGAAGTTGTTTGTGAAGTTGGAGATAGATGAGTCGGAGAAGGAAGGTTTTGGCAGTTGAAGAGGAGAAATCATCGTCGTCATTGCCGCAAGGTGGAGGTGGCTGATGGAAGAGAAGAGACGAACCCCTCTCCCTGTGGAGCCCGCCACCCATGTGGACGACCTTTAATTGGTGAACTATGAGGACCTCAGCCCTTCAAGTTATGTAAATCTAAATAAATAGACATTTGAACATTATAAATAAACATTAAACAATATTAAAACACTCCAACATTCTTAATAAACGTTACTTAAAAAAATACTCATAAACAAATATTACATCACATACAATAAAGAAGTAAACAAATATTATAACACTAATAAATAAATATTATAACACACAAAAATAAAGAAGTAAACAAATATTACAACACCATAAAAATCATTACACCATATAAAAACATTATAAAACATAGATAACAACTTAAATCAGAGAAGAATGTTATCATTCATATTCTTCATAACGTCTTGAAAAGACGAAAATAAAGATGAACAAATTAAAAGGCAAAAATGAAAGAAGAAGAAAGAAACGGAAAAAAAAAATGAAGAAACGAGAAATGATGAATAAGATAAAGATAGAATGAAAAATAAATGGAGGTTGCGGGTAGAAAAATTGACAGAAAATAAAAGAAGGGTGTGAGAGAAGATAGAAAAAGAAAGAAGGAGAGGAGAAGAGGATGACGCATGATGGAGGGTGGGAGAAAAGAGGGGGAAAAAAAAAGATATTTAATGTGATTGTTGTACAATTTTTGTTGTAAAAGTAACACGATTCGAAGCATAGCTAGGAAGCATGAAAGTTCAAATGAAAGTAACACGACTCGAAGTATGGAAGTTCAAGTGATGGAAAGTTTTGAAGTCAATTTTGGTGCATAGTTTTTGTTGAATCATTAATAAATACTAATCAATTGCCGATGACTTATATAAGTGTGTCCAAATTTTCAAATGAGATTACTTTTCTCCCTTACACAACAAGGATTTAGAAGGAAAAAAAATCCCACGCCCTTACAGGACAGGATAATATGTAAGCATGCCTTTTTGTTTGGAATGCTAATATTGCTGTCAATTTATATCGGATATATAGCAGCACACTATTCCTATGATTTGCACAAAAAATTGGACAAATGCCCTTTTTTCTCATGTTAGTTTGTAAGTTTGACAACCTAACACATTTCTGTTTTCCATTTTTCCAGGGTCTAATTGACAGTTTACTGTGTTATTCATATATCATAATGATCCTCCCTTACTTTGTTTTTTCTATTTTTAAAAGATTATGTGAGATGAGCTCTGATCATCTTATTAGCATTAATACATGTCTTTAGATTGTTTCATCACTTATATATAAAAATATTTACAAATCATGAAAATAATTTTTACATTAATAATGAAAATTAAACTCGCGTCATCCTGAGACCTTCTTCTTTTTCCTCACCTTATTAGTAGATTTGTATTGCATGATTGTCACCATTGATTATGACTCAATCAATTTCTACATTTATGCGCACAGCCAACTTAGAATTAGTAGTAACAGAGAAATGATTAACTGCAAGCAATACGCTTAATTTTAGCTTGACATAATATTTAGCAACAGCTTAGGTAAACAATTTCAAGGAAAAAGACAAGAAACAAAAGACTCAATGTTTACCAGCTCTAAACAATTTTGTCTGTCATTGTGTGTTTCCATTTTTAAAGCTTCAAGGACAATTGATCAAACAACAATTGTTTGGGAAGGAAATTGAAGAACTCCAAAATCACATCACACCAAAGATATTGCAAGTGTATGAGCATCCTTCATACTAAAAGTCAAGTGATATCACTAAAATATGAGCACACGTCATGTTCATGATTATAACTGAAATTGAGTGGATCTAGCTAAGTGTTGAAGTTTTCTAATGCAAATTTTTTTAAAAGTAAAAGATTAGATTCTTTCACCAAACTTAAGTTTAAAACTTTTCACCGAAAAAATAAATAGACACTTAATTTTAAAAGTCAGCTCAAACGTAAATTTTTTTTATTATAAGATTGTATAAGAGTTTATCGTATATTTTTATAAGTCTCAAAATGCTTAATTAAAAATATAGGGTCATGATAAAATTCACAAGAGGTTGGATCTAGATTTTAAAATTGAGTTAGTCTAATTAAATTTTAAGATAATATCATAGTGTATATATCTTATATTTTATGTTACGCCACACACGGATGACATGTTATGCACATGTCCACATGTAAGGGGGTGTGTACGTTGAGTTCTGCATCAACTTAACATCAGGTGGAAGTAGCCTCTATGATAACTTTGACAATGCTCCTTCTTGTTTGCTATTGATGTTAGAGCACATAAATAAAGTAGATAGAAATTGAAATTTAGTCAATGAAATTAGATATAATGAAAAGAAGTGAAGTACTCTCAAGTTTTTTTTTTTCTAGTTGACATTTTTATTTTGGTATTTTTATAAATCTTTGTCTAATTTTTAAATTTACACCACATTAATTTTTTTTATTATATCCTTATTAAATAAACACTCTCCCTCATATTTATACATTACTAATAATTTTTATTATCTTTATTATCTCTATATTAAATAAGGATAATTGTGTAAATTAAAATACTATCAATTTTTTTTACTTTTATATTTTTTAATCATTTCTTTAATATCTGCACATAACTCAGAGTGAATAAGTTTAAAAAATAAAAACGAAGGGAGTAATACAAATAATGACAAATCTTATGAAGGCAACTAACTATAGTAACCAATCTTATCTAAAACAATATCATGTAACTATAAATTACAAGTGCCAATTATATACTATAACATCAATTCTAACATCGATGGCTAATGTTTTCACCTATTTATTTTTTCTGCAAAGTTACATTTTTTTTTTGTCCCATAATTTTTTTATATTAATTTAGTCATTTATATTTTAAATTGTTATCAATTTAATCATCTAAATTTTCATTGTATTAGTTTTTTACTCTACATTTTAAATTGTCAAATTGGTTATTTCATGACAGACCACACTGATAATGATTTAAAATGAAGATGATCAAATCAATACAAAATAAAGAAGTTTAGGGATCAAATTAATAGATGAAATGAAGGTAGGAAGTCAAATTAATAGATCGGATAAAAATAGAGCACAAAACGATCATTTTTTTTCTCACCCATGAAATTTATATATCATTCACCCTCTAGATTTATCAGTAACCTAGCTAATATGTGCTAGTTGGATTTATTTTTTTGTGAACTCAGAGTTTCTATCTTCAAGAGAAGTGACTAATCTCCCTTTATTGTAGACTTTTTGATTTGCTATGAAACATTCTCACTAGGGATTGAACCCCCAATTAGATGCTTAAGAAACCTAACTAAGTGTCAATTGTGTTAGGTCTCATGGTTATATCCGTTGCTTTGATGGTTATTATTATTTGAGAAAAGCTAAAAGCATTTGTTAAGGTGATAAAAGTAAAATGTTTTGAGTTTTTACATGTTTCCAATGCATTAAAGACTTATTAATTTTAATTTTTCCGATACAAAATTTCATTTTCTTGTTCTCTTACCAAATTCCCTTATGACACCCTTTTAGCAAAAACCCTTATTATTTAATCAAAACTCGAATGGCATGATTGAAAGGTTTAACAAATGTTTTACAAAACCAATATACACAATTTGATGTCATAAACTCGAATTGGTTGACGACAGGTGTGATTTCACTTTACATCTATCGAGAAGGTTAGCATCACTTTTGCTATCTAATCAAGAAGCTAATTAAGACAAGGAATCTAACATCCATTATTAAAAAGTGGATTAGGGATGATGATTGAAAACCATAAACTTAAAGGGTCTAGCTTTAGCATAATTTAATCTTCGAACTTTCATTTTTGGGTGCCCATGATGGGCACAAGGTACCTTTGTCATTTTGGACTAGTTAAATTATAAACTTACTTGTCACTCTCCATGACGTTAATTTTGCACCTTCCAATCAGCATAGAGAACGTATTATTCACGAATCTGATTAAAAGTATCATTGCCGATTAAGCAGCCTATAGATATTTGCAATGACAAATTCTTCAATTGCTTCCTTGCGAAAGTTTATGCAAATTTAGAAAGGGTTGTCATCGTTTCTTTTTTTTTTTTTTTTTTTTTGTCTATCGCATTTTCATTTTCATTATTTATAATTTTTCTTGTGTTTTTGTTCTCTTTTATGGGGATTTTTGTTTTTCCTTGTGGTGTTTTCGTTATCTTTAATGATTGTAGTTCTATTCTTCTTTGTGTGGTATTTTCTTTTTCTTTTATGGTTCTTTTTATTTCTATTTGTGAGATTTCATTTTTACGGGTCCTACAGATGAAAGATATTCAAATTTATTGTGAAGGAAAATGTAATGCATTCTTCAAAGTGCAACACTGGCAGTAATGATCTTCGATATGAAATGTTTAAATATCGATAATCTTCGAACAAGAAACAGAGTTAGAGATTTTTGGTTAGTTCAAAAAAAATGGTGTATTCAAAATTTATTAATGTTAAATTTGATTTATTATTTTCAATTTAATGTTAAATTTGATTTATTATGCTGATAGACTGCTTTTCTAGCACAACGATGCTATACGATTAGAATTTGTGTCAATAAATAATATACAAGAACAATTAATGTGTAATTATCATCTACATTAATTAAATGTTTGAGTTTTTTTTACCACCTATTTTAGAGAAAATTTTCTACCCAAATTATTTTCATTAAACCCTACTAAATGATCTTTCTTCACTTAAATTTCAGTTATTAAATTTATTCTACTTGAATCCACTAAATCTTTTCTATTTTAAAATTGACATTCTTTCACCTCTAACGTTTAAAAATACGATCCACAAATTTAAAATAATTTCTTTACATAGCACTGATACTAAATTAATAAGATAAAAAAGAGTAGAAATTAATACAAAAATATATGAGGCAATTTTTTTTTCATACATTCAATTTTATTTTTATTATTTTCTTTACTTGGCTTGGTATAATAATTGACAAGCCACCTACATCTTCGTTCCAATGCATGTTTCGTATATGGAGAAACTTGGGGTTTGGACCCTAACCTATTAAGTAATTATGATTAATATTAATGATAGTAATTATATATATATATATATATATATCCAGCTCTGGAATACACACGTGGCATTTTATTATATATTTTATCAATTTTTATATTTTTATATAATTTCTATTAAATGTAATATATTAAGCCGAACACAAACACAAACACGAATAAATTTTTTTTAATGCTCATGTTCACAAAAACTTTTTTATATATATGCACAAAATTTTTAACAACCTGAAACAAATATTGTGACAGACACAAAAGTGACAACAAAAATGAAAATTTTAGTAGTTACATAAACAAACTTTTGAATAATTATGCACAAACTTTTGAACGAAAAAAATGTTTGTGATAAACAAAAAAAAATGAAGAAGAAAAAAACGGAGAGTGATGGGAGAAGAGAGGGTTTAAGAGCAGGAAATGAAGAGGGAGGAGGAGATTGAAGGGAGAAGAGAGAAAAAAAAAAACCAAAAGAGTAGAAGAGGAGGAGCGTCCGTGCATGAGCGAGAGGAGAGAGAAAATATGCATTCAATGTGGTGTTAGAAAAGTGGTGTGCACAAAATATTTTTTAAAAACAACCACTAAAATAGAGGCTCAATTGCTAACTTATATATAATTTTTTTAACTATATATTTACATAATTGTATAGTAATTACTTAATAATGTATCAACATATTGTTTATTTATCTTTATGACAATATTTATCTTTATTGATGTTATATTTTTTATATATAATCAAATCTTATATATAATTAAATTTGTGTCTATAATACAAAAATTCTTGTGCACCGTACAGGTTCAATAATAATATATACACATATATGGAGCTAATCATATGAGAGGAATGGTTTATTGTGAAAGTGGGAGGATCAAATTTTGATCAATAAATCTTACATGAATAATCAATATTAAAACATAAAGTCATGCGACTTTTTTAAGTGATCATGTAACTTTTAAACAACATTTAATCTCAATCATCCATGTATAATTATATATGCAATCAAGATTTAATCATCTTACACTTACAATAAACCACTTCTCTCGCCTATATGACAGTATGTACGTAATCATATATCGCAGGCATGTTCACTCACTACTTTCCAACCTTTTTGGGACTAAAGTTCAAGTTTAATCAATAGGGGGGGGTATATTTTGTCCAAAGATGAAGGCCAGAAATTTGAGTACGACTTGTTTACGGAAATATCAATATTCATGTAGTGCCCTTAACTAAAGTGAGTAAACTGTTAAAAGCCGAATCATATTATTCATTTGCTTTAGTTATGACGCTCTAGTCAAACTTGTCTGAGAGAGGGTTCAAGACTTTTTGGATGTGAAATTGATACTAGAAAATTCATATATTAAAAAGAAAAAAAAAAGGAAGAATAAGAAGAGAAATTAAAGTATAAGATGGATCGAGTGAAAAGTATTGATAATATTTTGGCAGCTATGACATCTAAGCATGCAAGAAGAATAGGACATCTTGAGTTTGTTAGCTTGGAGGAAGGTGAGATATGTTGCACAACATAAAAACTCACGTCACCTCACATAGTGACATTAGAATGTGTGAAACAAAATTGGAGTATATATATTATTAAAACCATAAAACTAGTTATAAATTAATTGATAAAAGCTACCAAGATGTAAAGTGAACTGATGTTAATGCAAGTGCATTAATTTAACATTATTGGATGTGATGTATCTCCTATATATGACTGTAGGGATTGCAACATCGCTAGCAAGTAGTAACCACTATTCTTTTCACCTTGTACCTGATGTTAGGGATATCTCCATATATAAAATGAGTGCTTATCCAATTGACCTACAATGACGTTTTGCATGGTGGCGAAAATAATCATTTTGAATAATTGGTTCACAAAAAAGGGGTAGTGTCCCTTCCCCAAAGCCAATAATCAAAAACATTTGGAGTCTCGCAAAAAGTTACTCCATTATTTATGTCTATATATCTATCTCATCCCCTTGCTTTTCATAGGTGTAATAGTCCCTTAGTGAAGGCGACACATCACAGGCACACTATACCCCTTACTTATTGCAGTTGAGTATGGTCCTCCAGTATCATGTTAGATACCTTAAAGGTCATTTAAGGAAGACTCATCACTTATAATGTAAATATTATTTATTACGTAATCCATAATATATCCAATAAACGTGATATTTTAGAATCACACAACGGTGATGACCCTTAGCTCGTGGGTCATTGCTGTAGCGATTTTGGAATCACTATAGCAGTTAGAGACCACTATAGCGATGAAGGTTGGTGGGTTCCAAGTCTCACACCTTCTAGGGTGCTGAAGAGTGAGTGCTTGCTCGACCTATAAGTAGAACCCTCCTATGAATGTTTTAGTTGTTAATTTTCTCAAGTGCTCTTGAGAGTCCCGTCTAGTGTGGATTTTCGAGAACATTGTAATTGTGGGGACATAGTGCCTCCAAATTGAGTAAGTATCCTTTCCTTTCTAGTTTTTTTAGAGGTTGGCCTAACACCGCCATAACAGTTTAGTACCATTGTGGCAGTGGAGGTCGTTGCAGTGATGCATGATTGTTGTAGTGATGGATGATCACTATAGCGATGTTAGGATTGCTACGGTGATGTATGTTCGTTGTAGCGATGGCCAGTGGTGTATGCTTTTTTGTTCATTTTATTTCGTGTTAGTAATTTCATTTTATGTCTATTATGTTCTGAGTCAGTCAGCAGTGTCGTTCGAGTTCTTACCAAACTTGCGAGTAACGACAATTAGTCTCCAACGACTCTAGGTGAGTGACATTCTTCGTGGCTATATGTTAGCCATTATGTATTTTATGAAAGCATGTATTATTAAGCATATTATTTAGACATTTTTACAAAAATAGCTTTTATGATAGTCAGTTTACGAAGCCTTTTTATGAAAATAAGGTGATTTTATGAAATGTCTACGAAATAGTTTGCGAAAGGATTTTAAAAATCATGAAAACCTATTTAGAATTAAGCATAATGTGTGTGTATGTGCATGTTTTATGATTACACTTAGATTCAATTCAAATTCATATTTATGTTCAAATGTTTATCATGTGATTTATAAATGTTTTATGAGAATGAGATTTAAGATAGAACACTATAAGAAAAATGCTCATTAGCGTTGAAGTTACCGTCGATTTTTTTTCTCGATTACCTTCAAATGTTTAACCTTCTGTCTGAGTTATTGTCGGAAAGCACACCGACGATAATAACCTCAATCAAAACATATTACCGTCATATTTATATAGCCGACGATAATTAGCGTCGGTGATGACTGACGATAATGGCAGTCGAGGAACTGAACCATTTATCGTCGACTATAATTGATAGTAATAATATTAATATTTTATTCTATCTTTCATCGGTTAATTCCAACGGTAATTTGAATATATTTTTTATGTAATTACCGTCGACAACTTCCGACGGTAAAGATAATAAATTTTTTTAAAAAAATATGACGAATTTCATTCCATTCCATTCCATTCCCTTCTCTTCCCTTCCCAATTCCTGAACACACAAAACTCAAACTAATGCACATCACAACATCTAAACTAATGTGCATCCATCATTTCATACATCACAACACAACATCCAAACTAATGCACATTCATCATTTCATACATCCGAATTTCATTTCATACAAAAAACAACATCCATCATTCTTGAACACCCAAACTCAAACTAATGCACATCACAACCAGAATCCTTTATAAAAAAATTTAAGACAAAATGTAAAAAATCAATGCACATCACAACCAGAATCAAACTAATACACACTAACCCAATTGTAAAAACCTAAACTTTAAGACAAAATGAGAGAGAAAAACTCACTCCACTTACAAGGGCGTAGGTAACACTAGTAGCCCAATTATAAGCATTGTTGTTGTTGTTGTTGTTGCTGTTAATGGCAATGGATGTTGGAGCATAGGATTCAATTTCAACCCCAGGAAGGTTAACCCCATGTTCCAACACTGAAGAAGAGGAAGAAGAAAGATTAGGGTTTTGAGGGTAAGGGGTGTAATGGGTAGTGTAGGATGATGATGTTATTGATGATGAATGTGGTGGTGGTAGTAGAGGAAGGAGGAGAGGAGAAAAGAGGAAAAGCAAGAAGAGGAGAAGATAAGAGAAAGAAGAAATGAGTGAATGGTGTGTTGTGGGAGAGTGAAATGTGTTTAAGTAAATTTTCAAAACATTACTGGTGGTAATTATTGACGGTAACTAGAAATAGTCCGACTATAACCACTTTATCGAAATGCTTCATTTAATTTAAAGGATTACCTTATACTTTGTGGCAAACTTTCCGACAGTACAAAAAAAAGTGGCACAGTAATTTTGGCAAATTTTCACTTTCATTACTGTTGCATGTTTCTGACGGTAAAGCATCTTGCGCGAGACAAAGAATATCTCACGCGAGTAAGGTTATGCTTTAGGTTTATGGTCGTTATTGTTGGATTTGTCCGATGGTAACAACCCTTACTCTACATTACTTCCTCCTCATATACCACTACTGATTACCAGCTTCTTTTTTACTCTGTCATTCACTATCTTAATTTAAATGTTTTATCATTGTTATGTTTTGCTATCTTCAGTACCACAAACTCAAATGGTACTGAAGAAGACAAACAAAACATGCATAGCAATGACAAAAATATTAAATTAAGAAAATGGGTGACAGAGTCAATAAGAAGTGGGTAACTAATAGTAGTGTAAGGAGGAGTTAATGCAGAGCGAAATAATGATAATAAACAAGATTACATCTTAAAACCTAAACCTTAAACCTACATAAAAGTACTAGCTATTACAAACATATACAAAACGCCATATATTTCCTCCCACCCTAAGTTCGTGACCCACTATCTTGGCCTTTGTCGTTGTTACTCCCCCAAGCTGACACCTAATCGTCTAGATCCTTAATGTTTTTGGTTTCGTGGTCGTAATACTTGTCAAGAGAAACCACACCCCAATCAAACTCGAGAACAAGATGCTTAGCCTAACCCATCACTGACTCAAAGGCTGCATCCACGACCTCCTTCGACAGCTTCAGGTAGATATCATACTCCTTCTTCATCTCTGCAACCTCGGATGCTTTCTCCTCGGTTGTAGTCGTGGCCCTGCTAGCATCCAATTCACACTTCTTCACCCTCTCCTCTAAATCAACCAACTATGCCAACAACCAATAGTGGCGGCGGCAGCGGTGGTGGTAGTGGTGGTAGCGATCTGGTGGTAATCCAGTGGCAGCGGTAGCGGTGGCGCCGGTGAATCATCCAGAGGAGGACAACCAAGAGGACACGGAGGAAGACGGTGACAGTGGAAGTGAGGGAGAGCTCTATATATATAATCATTACCTTCGTATTAATTTGACATTATCGTCAGATAAAGCCGACGATAATTACATTGACCACCAAAAAACGTGCGCATGAAAAAACGTTTGTATGGGAAAACACATGCATGGGAAAACGTGTGAAAAAGTTCAAGGTTGTTACGATCGATTTTTTTTACGATAATTGGTTCAATGTTACAACGGGTAGGGAAAGGTGTCTCTTCAGATTCTGGCCCTATTACCATCGGCCATATTCGATGGTAAGCCTTTCATCTAATGATGTGCCACTTGGCGCCTCATAAATGCGCCGGCTGCAAGTGGCTCCAGTGGGTACGAACGTTGAGCGGCCCAGGTACTACCGCTGAGCGAACTTTGTCGTTTGTGCGTTGAGCGGGCTTCAGTTATCGCTAAGCGGCTGCTTCTGATTTCATTGTTTTGCTTCTTTTTTCCTCTTTTGCCCTTTGCTCCATTCTTCAGGGATTATTCTTTAATTAATATGCTTGCATCCATCTTTAAGAATATATTATAAATCCTACAAAAGTGGGGAATTTAGTTAGATATTTCTTTAAAACATAAGCAAATAAGTGTCATTTTAATAGTTGAAAATTGTGTAAATTTGGCACTTATCAGCGCTAACAATTACCGTTAGAATTATTGTCGGGTTCTTTTTTTCAACGGTAATCGTTACCAAAATTAATCCGGTTCGCCTTAAATGCATTTACCGTTGGTTTTTTTGTTAGTTCTAACGGTAATACCGTCAGATGGTTTTCTGACGGTAATATGCTATTTTCTAGTAATGAAACTATAAGTCAGCAACAGTCTACATTGACCCTTGGTACCATTGTAGTTCAGTCAGCTCAGCTATTGGCACCAAAGGTATTCGAATAGATCATTTTCATAAGCTACCGAGACCAAGGTGTTCAGTTAGTTCAATTTAGCTATTCGGATAGTGGACTTGGGTACATAAGTTACCATAAGCTATCGAGACCGAGGTACTCGAGTAGTTAGTTAATGATAACGCTCCAATGACATTTACCTTTTTACTGAATTTTGCAAATAGTTTGGGAACTATCCATAACAATTCATGTTCTTCTTAGCATTTTCTAATACAATTAAGGATTAAGTTAAATTTAGGAAGCTTAGGGACTTTATACATCTTAAACATATATTAGGTTTTTTTATTTATTTCAGGATCAAAAATGCATCATGGATTAAAGTGTGAAGGTGAATTAGAATCCAATGAATCAAATTGGGAAGGTCCAAAGGAAGTGCCAAGATAGCAAGCTAAGAATTGGGTGCTAGAGACAAAACTTGTGAGTAAATTGGATGTTGGAGACAAAATTCTTGAGAGTAATGGGATCTTTGCAGAGTTTTGCAGAGAATTATATTTTTCACTGAGTCTACGAGATAAAACTCTTGAGAGTTGTGGGGACTCTCAAGAGTTTCGAGTCCTGCTGTGAGTAAATTAGGTTTTTTGAGGCAAAACTCTTGAGAGTTCTCACATCTCTCAAGCATTTTGTCATTTGTATGGCATATGGTAACATTAGTTTTGCAACTTTTGGGCTCTTCTATAAATTCCATTTTCACTTTTTGAAGGATGAAGGTCAAGGGAGAGATTCAAGACTACAATTAGGCACTCATCTCTCTTAATGTATCACTCTCCTCCTAATTTTGTTTTTTTCCTCTTTGGTGTTCTTAAGAATCATGAGTAGCTAATTTCATTTGCACCAAGACTATGATGTAATCTTCACACAATACTTTCTTAATTTGAGGTTATTCATTATCCTTTTGTTTGTTTGTGCAATTGATTCTAATCTTAATGCTATTAAATGTTTGGTCGTCATTTGATTGATTTTATGTCTTGTTAGTGTTTGAGAAAATGTTTATGAGGGATGCTTATAGTTTCAATTGTCATAATTTAGGCTAGTGTTATATAAACTTGCCAACTTGTGTGATCATTCATTTAAAGTTCTTGGGTCATTAAAGCTTTTCTTAGGGTGACTTATTGCGAGATATCGAATGCTCACCTTTAAGAGAAGAAAGTTGTTTTTGCACGAGAGAGACATTGACAATTAATTAAGGAACCTCGATCATTAAACAAATAATTAGGAATTGAATAGTCAACAATTACAAAAGTGAAGTTGATAGATGAAGTCTATGCTCTAGTGTCCTTTACCAACTTGAATTACATATTCATTTTTCTTGCAAGTTCATTAAGTTGTCCATTTTAGTCATACTTTATTGCTTCTGTTAATTTTAAATTTTTCGATAAACAACTGTTTAGTTCAAATTAATTGTTTGTTGGTCAATTTGGTGCATAACTTATCCCTATGGGATTGACACTCTACATTCATCACTTTATTACTTATACGATATGGTACACTTGTCGAGCGACATAAATATTCATATAAGTTAAGCAATATTATAATGCTTGAGATTCTTCTATCTAGATTCCCCCCTAAGCATTCATGAAAGTATTTAGCATATATATTATGCAATATTATGGTAATGATGTTTTAATATTTTCATGCATGATATATATATATATATATATATATATATATTAATTTTGTATTGTATATGTGTGCCATGTTTTGAAACAATCTCATGTTGTCATGGGATCTTTCATTCATTGAGGCTCTCCCCAAAGTACTCACCCTTTACCTCTCCTCCCAAATACAAGTTGAGATGTAGAAGCAATTTCATGGAGGTCATAATTAGTTGCAGCGACGTTAGGATTAATTCTTGAGTAAACAGTCACCTTGCAGTGAAGCTATTCGTAGGTTTGTGTTAGAATTTTATTTTACATTCGTGCTAGTGTCTAGAGTGGTCTAGTGATCCAAATGTAGGATCTTTAGACCATGTCGCGTACTTTAGCATGTATAGCATTGTTTCATGTTTAAACATTTTTAAGAGCTAGAAAGTTGTAAAAACGTTATACGTTATTAAGTTTTATTTAGAAAAGTTTTTGTTATGTTTTTAGTTTCAAATACATGTTTTCAAGAAAACATGTTCCTCGGAGGTTTGCTAAGGGACACAGATCTCTTGTGCGCCGGTAACGATTTTTAGGTCGTTATATACACTCCAATAAGCTTGATCTAAGGTCACACTCCACTACAAAAATTTGGCCTAAAGCTACATTTTTTATTAATTACACTTAAAAAGTATGCCCTTTGACATAAAAAAGATTATTTTTATTAATCAAATGCTACCTTTCATAATGCCTAAAGTCACCATCAAATTTGGCAACCTACCAAAGTAATATCTTAACTTTAAAAGTATAACTAAAATTATATTTTTTTAAGAGTTGCCAAATTGAAGATAATTTTAAATACTATAAAATGTAGCCTTTTATAAATAAAATGTTCATTTTTACATCAAAAGATACACTTTCTAAATGTTATTAATAAAAAATATGATCTTTAAGTCAAATTTCTTGCTGTGCAAGAATTTATCTTTTCCACACTATCACCTGCTTTCATTATAGAATCTCAATCTTGACCTCTAGCTAGCTAAGAGTGTCCAATTAATTAATTGAATATTCATCATTGTTACTTATTAGTATTAGTATATATATAGTTGAAGAAAAGTACCGCGCGTGTGAGTACTCCAACCATGTTTGACATTGTAAATGTAAAGTTACAAAAGGTGAGTGCAAAACCAATGAAGTACTAGTATTTGGGTTAGGACTTAGGACCAAGAAGAAGAGCATTCGCTCCGACAATAGCTCAAAATGTGTAGTTGTGCCATTGGACCACAAGGGGGGTACGTAGTTGTTAGCTTGGGCTCATTTTCATCCATTAGCTACAAATTGTGGGTCTATATATGTGGCATGGCACGTCAATGTCATAGCCATAATGCCAATGCCAAGCGCCTCTAAACAAGCAAGTGTGTGTGTATATATATACACTATTCCTAGATATAACCCTATTTGTTCTTTTAGAAGATGAAACATAAGGAAAATGCTATTTTAGTTCTTAAAAATATATAAGTTTAAGTCACTTTAGTCTTTAAAATTTAAAATTTAACATTTTAATCTTTAAAATTGTAAGTTGCAGGTCAAATTAGTCCCTCAATTCATTATCATTATTGTGTTGTCATGTTTTCACTAATATTTCTCATTAAATGAGAATGTGATAACAATAGAGGTTGTGCCGCAACACTATAGGCTAAAAATACGGTTATGACGACACTTGGAGCTACAAATCTTAGATATTATTATAGCTTCATTTACCATCATAATTGATCTAACGACTTCATTTGCAGATTCAAGTGCTACTACAACTCATTTGCAGTCTCAATTGTTATTACTATCCATTTTAATGTGATAAATAAATGAAAATGTGACAATACAGTAATGATAATAAAATGAGGGACTAATTTGATATACAATTTACAATTTCATGAATTAAAAAGTTAAATTTTAAATTTCAATAATTAAAGTGATTTGAGCTTACACTTTCAGAAACCAAAATAAGTATTACCTCCAAAATTTCTAAGCAACCCTCTTCTCCCACCGAAAAAAACAATTATGTTAATATAAATTGGTTCATCAAAATTTTATATATGACACCATATAAGTCATTCAAAACTAAAGTACAATTTATAAATATTATAAAAACCACTAACCTATGTAATGCCAGGTTTACTGTGAACTCAAATTTATATTAACATTTTTTCAAATAAAAATTGACATATATTGATATTCATTTGGTTTTTGTTTTCAATTAATTTCATGTTCTCAAATTATTTTTATTTTCTTAAAAAAATTGTAAAGAAAATAACAAAAAAATCATATTTTTTTTATTTTTTCATTATTTTTGTTAGAAATAAATTAGTATATTTAGTATATCTGTGATTGATTTTGATTTATTCATAACAAATTTAGGTTGATTTAATTTGATTCTATCATTTAAGTTATGATTTTATTATCTGCCTATATATTGGCACCTCATTGTAACCATTAGATGCACGCAACTTTCATAACACCGTTATTTATTGTTCTCTGTATTTTCTCTATAGTCTTTGTTGTGTCCCTTTATCTGTTTATTCAAGATATTTAACAATTTTATTTACAAAACCACATTAAACTAGAAAATAAGTTAAAAACAGAAGCCAAACATGCCTTAAAGTCCCTCATCGGTGTGACCACCTTCCTAATAGGACAAACTGCTCAAGTAAAGCATGCTTTCTTATCACATTGCTCTTCTTTTTCTTAAAAACCAATTAATAAACAAGTATATAACCTAATTACAACCAATCAAGTAGAACGGGTATTTACCCCCATAATGTAGATAAAAAAAACACCTTAATTATATACACCTAGCTAGTTGTTTGCCTTCAAATCGTATTAATGAACCCAAAGGCATAAGAATCAACAAACTTTCGTGTGTGCGTGTATATGTAGATATTATATATAAATGGGGTTGATCGTGCCGAGTAACGCGGCTATGGTCGTAGGTATAGCGGGCCATGGATGAATCTTTCATAATTGAGTCCCTTCCACAAGCATGGAATCAAAAGAGTCTCGCATCAAAATAGTTGTTTGAAATTACACGCATGCACCTGAAGAAAAGTGCGTGAAAGAAAGAATTAAAGAGACCTGCTTAACTAGTCCAGGGGAATTGACCTAACTATAAAGCTAGAGATGCATGTGACAGATTGATAAAGATGTGCTAGCTTTAGCTTGGAGTGTATCTACAAGATTACAACTTTTTTTATTCTAATCATATATTGTAGTGAAATTGAACATATATATATATATATATATATATATATATATATATAATTGCATGTTCTGAGAACAAATCTTTCTATATGTTCTAATGATTACATATTATAATAGTAGATTTTTATGTCTCTTAAATTATATAATATTTCATATAATTAATGGATTAGAAAAAGAAGGGAAAAAAAAAAAGACTTGTTCAAGAGCAGGTAAGAATTTCTGAAACAGATATAGCTTTCTCTCTAATTGATCAGATATGAAATGGATAAAAAGTGAAGTGCGGGAATTAGGAATATATCTTGTAAGGTAAATTCGTGCCTTTTGGGGTAAGTCACATAAATATTGTACTTTGGTTCCGAAACAGTGAAATGAGAGGAGAAAAAAACAGAAGTAGGTCATTCCACTCTCTATACTTTTCTTCCACTCCTGTCATTCTTCAAAGTCAAATTGTCTTTTCAGTAAGTGTTGGTCATAATAATAGAAGTCTAAAGTTGGAAAGCAACACTGTACTATACAATAATAATACCAATTATTATTAATGGCTTGATGTCGAAATATGACGGATTGCAGTAGTCCTTTTTTTTTTTTTATTGCTTTCATTAAAAAGCCCTTTGTAGCTGGCTTTCATGTCCCATATTTTTACTAGCAACTCTAGGGTTTCATGGCAATTAAGCAGGTCTAACGTCAAAATTTGATAATAATTTTGGAGTTGTGTTATTTCAATAAAATAATTCGTAAGAATCTCATTTAATAATAAATTAAATGTGAGTTAGTAATAGTATGATATCTCATATAAAGTTGGTACAAATAAAATTTATTATAATTTTTTGTACTAAGGACATGCATACTTAATATATGATGGCCAATCAAAAATCACATCAATAGAAAATAAAAATATAAGAATTGAATTGGATTTATATTAAGAATTAGAACATCAAGAGAATATAAATTACATAAATAAAATATGGAGTGCCTCATTGATTCATAACTATGAGTATTATCCCGTGAATCTTATTTTCATCCTATGAATCTTGTTGCAAACATTGCATAGTATAGGAGAATTCACCCAATTTTCCGTCTCGTGTAATCAGAGACCATATCCATGTATATAACTAGCTTAACTTTCTCAAATAACTAGCTTAGTTCAAATTTAATTCTAGTTAGTTAGTGCACCCATATATAGCACGTGCTTATTAGTTATTCATTACCAGAGTCAGTTAGTTACTGCATCTATACTCTCTTTGCTCATGTATATAAGTCAGAGCACCAATGTAATATTCCTTAGAGTTCAATATACAGTTTATTCAAATCATTGTCCTTTCATCTTCTCTATCGAGAACTCTCCCCCTTGTGTTCATCATGAAATTTGTTATGGTAGGCCTATCTATAAGGGGGGGCTTTGTTGCGTTCACTCTGATTCAATCAAGTTCTTTTGCTACAAGATTTAGCCAACAAAATGTTGAATCCTCATCTCTTTCAATCAAGTTCTTCCACTATTTCTTTCAATCAAATTCTTCCAATACAAGATTTAGCAAACAAATTGTTGAATCTGTGATGACCCGTAGGTTTAATGACCTTAAAATTGTAGGATAGAGTGTCTAAAGTAATTCGGAGTTGTGATGACCCATAGAAGAGAAAAAGGAAAAAAAAACAAGATGTGTGTTGCAGTGCTCCCAGCTACAGCGGCACGGAACAGAAGTCCACATTAAAAGCAACATCTAGAGGGGGTCTTGAACAATCCCTATATATAGAAGTCTCATATGAGTGTTTAGACTTGCTAATTCACTCAAGAGTTTGAAGGTTTTACTTTTAGTGGAACTATTCGCTCCAGTTATATTCTTTCTCCCTTTTGTTCTATCCGTGGGGAAGCACTGTCTCCATGTAGGGTGTCAAGAGCTCCTATTGTCCGTGCTCCTCAGTCGTTGGCTATTTCTAGGTGAGTAGCTTCCTTCACAGTCTATTTTCAAACCATATATTTATGCATGTTTTTATGAAATTCTAGGAGGCAAAACTTATTATTTTCTTTTAAATATTTATGAAATTAGTTATTATTTTGGAATTTTTTGATTTGTGAAAATAGTTATTTATTTAGAAAATTCCTTATTAATGAAAGTAAATATTTATGAAAATACTTTAAAACTCATGAAAACCATTTTAGAACTACATGAGACCACATGTCTTACTGTATTAAATATGTCATGTTCCATGAGTATGAATATTTATGAATAAAGTCATGTTATGTTATCAGTTAAAGTATTATGTTATTATGATCATGTTGTTTCATATTATGTTATTTAATTTGTGTGCATGGGAATAGATCTAGGATAGAATTGTAAGTTAGTGATAGCTTACGTTGACTTTGATATACCTTGTAAGATCATAACTTAGAATAGAATTTGTAGAATTAGGGTAAGACCATGAAGCCCGGTGTCATGTATCGTGTCATGTAGATTAAGGCAAGACCATGAAGCCCAGACATTTTAAGAACAACTAAACTGTGCTCGGATTGTCTATCTGGAGAACTAGTTTATATTTTCAAATGAACTTATGTACTATATATTATAACTATATAATGTTTTTATGCTTGATATTATATTATGGATTGTATCTACATGTCATGTTTTCAAAATGTCTCATGTCGCTATGAGGACGGTCATTCGCCGAGGCTCTCCCCAGCGTTCTCACCCCTCAACCTCCCCTTCCAGTTGCAGGTTAAGATGTAGAAGTTGTAGTGCATGGAGATCATGGTCAATTGCAGCGATGTCAGGATTCGTGAGTCAGCAATCATCTTGAGGTGAAGTTATCCATAGGACATGTTAGATTTATTTTATTCTGTAATCGAGTCATTGTTTAGAGTGCTCCAATTGTATACAAGCAGGAACTTCGAACTAGTCACGTATTTTACATATACAGTTGTACTTTATTGTAAAAGAGTTTATGTTTATTCAAAAAAAAGGAAGGTTTTTAATTGTTTTTAATTAAAGTTAAAATGCATATTTTTACGAAAAGCGTTTCTAAGAGGCTTTCGTAAGAGAACTAGTCTCTTGCGTGCCAGTAGCGATTTTTTGGTCATTACAAAATCTCCATTTCTTGGCTGCCAGATTCAGTCATCAAATTGCTAAATCTATTCTCATCTTTTTCTATAAGAATCAGTCATCAAACTGCTGAATCAATCGCCTTATTCTCATCCCATTTCTTAGAGCTAGACTCAACAATGGCGACTACAACAAATTCACAGCTCAAACCACATCTAAATCCAATGGTTGATCCTTTGAGCACTTATTACCTGCATCCAAGCAAGATCCCATGGATAGTACTAGTCTCATCGCCCCACACATAACACAAACCCCATCCTGGTGCAAAGTCATGATGACGACGTTGCAACCAAAGCACAAAGAAGGCTTTGTCATTGGCAACATTCCTAAGCCATGCATTGGCGATCCAATGCGTTCCATTGCGAGAGAAACAACTTTGTACTTTCATGGATATTAGAGCCCCATCTCAAGAAATCTCTGAATGTGTGATCTTTCATGTCAATACCTACACTTTTTGGTTGAAATTAAAGACGCGATTCGCACAAGGAAGCCAATCTAGAATAAAAAAACATTCAAGAAGAAATCTATGTCCTTAAATAAGGTAATGCTACTGTCACCACATTGTTTACTTAATTAAATTAGATATTGTGGAATGAGCTTGAAAATATCAGGCTAATAGCACCATGTGCTTTCGGTTTGCAATGTCAATGCCAGAGTTATCGTGATTATGATTGTATAATGAGCTTTCTCAAGTTCCTGAATGAGCAGTTCTCAGGTGTCAGATCCCAGATCTTGCTCATGGGTCCTCTTCCCTCCCTTGAGAGAGTATATGACTTGGTGGTCCAACAAGAACACCAATTTTCTCATGACAATCGTGAATGAGATAAGGCTTTACCTGGAACCTAAGGCAATCACCACTAATCTAGGTATCAACCCAACCAATCCAACTATTCTTTAACCCCCTCCTAGAAATGAGAAACATTGCACTAATTGCATTAGGCATAAGCATACAATTGAGGAGCACTTCCATAAGCATGGATTCCTTCCCAATTACAAGAGGAGCAATGGTAAATCTGTTTACAATTAATATGAATACAACCTCAAAGAACAATGCTAAGGAGGTGTCATGTAACATCTCCAATTTTATAATATAAATTAATTCACTAATCATGAGTTAATCAAGATAGGATTAGGAATTAATCTTGATCTAAAGGCTAATTAAGAGCAAATTGAGTTCAAATAGAAAAGTTGACTGAAAAATCAAATTATTGACCAAAAAGTCAAACTTAAGAATTAAACATTGGTTTTAAGCCAACCCAAAGGCTGATCACTTAATTAGGGATCTATAATCATGATTAGGGCCATAAGAGGCAAATATTTACCATTTTTCCCGTAGCCTTAATAAGAAATCCTAAATTAGTCTAGCTTGAGCCTAATCACATAATTAACACCCTTAATCAACTTAAGATCCTTTATGAGTTAGGACATACTGTCATCATCATCATCATGTGAACGAAAACAAGAGCATGCTAACAGGGGAACAAGATTAACACCACCTTTAAAAGACATAAGAGTGTGTAACTCCTAAATGAGGCAATACGACCTCATGAATTTACATCACCTCTAACCACCTTTTGTGATGACCCATCTCCCTAAGTGCCTTTAGGAAGGGTTGTTAGGACCTTAGGAAGGTTTGTAAGATCTTTGGAAAGGCCACGGAAGGTGGAAAGGTAATACACTTAGCTCGGGACACCGTTGCAGCAATATAGGGTTTTCAATGGGCATGGCAGTGGAGATCGGACCACTGCAGCTGTATGAAGTGTGCATAATCAAGTCCCACATTGTCTGTGGTGACTTAAGAGGGATGTTTTGTTTGCCTATAAATAGAGACCCCTTGAAGAGCTTTAGTTGCTAATTCCTTCAAAGCTCATAAGGTTTTACTCAGTGTTGGGACTTTTGCTCAAGTACTAGTGTTCAGTTGTGGGGAAGCAGTGCCTCCACATAGGGTTCCCATGCTATGCCACTCAGAGCTGCTAGTAATAGTGTTCCTCAGTCTTCGGGCATTCCAGGTGAGTGGAGGTCTCAGTGCATCAACAACTGTGCCATTTTGCAGTACCGTCAATAGAGTCAATTTTGCTTTATTTATTTCAGTTACTTATATGCTTAGTATTTGCATGCGTAGGCCTAGGTATAGACTTATATGCTCAGGTATAACATGTTAGGATTATGCTAAGATCTCCATAATTGGTAGTAACATAGGTTATACAAATATAACAATTAGGCCAATGTGCAAGTGTCATAATAAGACCACCAAGATAATTAATATTATAATTAGTATATCAGGTGAATCCTAGGATAACATATTTAGGGTTCCTTATTAGTTAGATAGATTGTATAGGATTATTGACCTAACACAAGTTCAACATATTCAGTAAGTTTTATTCCTAGATTTAGCGTATCCACAAACTCAACTATCTAGCATAGTTCTCGCAGTTGGAGTATTAGTTTAGAACTAGTAATCGGCATAAATACATTAGCTTAATTGTTAATACCAGGACAATTAATCAATAAAGTAGTAACACCCTAGTCCCGAGTTTAGGATAACTAGGTTAGTGTATATATATATGTGGGGGGGGACCAAGGGTACATCAATTTTAACATATATAGTTAATAAAAATAAATAAATTAACATATGAACGAGCTTTATTTACTTTCATGAGTAAATGAATTAGCATTTAAAAAAAAGGAAAAGCTTAAAAAATGATTTTTTTTATTTCCATAATAATTATATTTTTTATTAAATAGTGACTCTTTCTAATAAAAACATCACGTGTCTTGAGTCAAATCATTTGAAATTAATAGGCGAGAGAAAGTTAAAGTTGCAAAATAAACGTTGATAGAATAAAATTACTTAAGTACCCAAATTCACAAGGCGATTCACAAAGGAGATTAATGGTCTTTTTGTCCAAAATAAAATGTGGACATTGCTAACCTCCATAAAAAAAGTTATTACTTACAATGTGCCTATTGTCGACAACGAATAAAATCCATTTGAGGTTTCGAGATCGTTGAAGTGAGTATTTGTCTCTCGACAAAATATTTTTCATACACACCATCACGAATTGAATCCTTAACAAAATGCTTAAATAACTCAGTTATTTACCAAAGTTAAAATATCCTAATGAACGCAACTATTGTTACTCCCATTAAAACGAAAAGAAAAAAAAAAAAACCATGCATGTTCTTTCTCAATTTTTCAACTTGGCTTAATTAATTTTTAATAGAAATTTAAGAAATAAAAAAATTATTAAGTCAAGTTTAAAAAAATTAAGAAGAATATTTTTTTAAGAGATTAATTTCTATGCACGGATAATATATAAAAGTTTTACACTAACATTCAATTGTGTGTTTTTCCATAAAAGACAGTTAAAACAATAGAGTAAAAATTAACTACTTTTACTTATACGATAGCATATGCAGTGCATAAAAATTCATCTTTTAACCCGAATAACAATAGGTAAAGGCGGATTCAAGGAGGTCTGCAAGGGGCCATGGTCCCTTCAAAATTTTAAACGTCAAATACATATATTAATACATATGACATAGGTAAATACCAAATTTTGAATTTGTAATTCAATATACAATACATATTAGGTAGACTTTTTTTTTTTTTTCCCATTAAACAGGGTATACAAGCACCCAAAAACAAAGACAACTCTCAAAGAAACCAGAAATCAAGTAAATTACCAACAAAAATCTCAGAAATACAAGGAGGTGAAGAAAGGAGATTTAATCAGCCCTACATAGAAAGAGTAACCAAATCTAGCAAGAGCATCAATCAATATCACTATAAGAATTTTATGGATTAATAACGAGAAAATTGATTGTTAATATCTCGCTAATGGATTAACGAGGGATTAGCGGTAAGAAATTAACGATGGGTTATAGCTATTTTTGTCATCTTATTTTCAAGTCGTTGCTTTACTTTAAAATTAAAAAAGAAAAAATTGGATAACAATTGATACGAAAGAATAAAAACATTATGCACACCTACCAAACCTTAACTCATATTTTTATTCCCTAAATTTTGAGATGGGAAGATTATTAGAAGTTTGATCACACAACGCCAAGCAAGGAAGCAGGAGGGAATGAAGGATAGACACGCATGCACGTTGGCATATTCCTTATCTTGCTTTACCAATAGAAAAAGAACGGTTCAGATGATCCCACGCATTCCTTCGGATTTGGGAAAACGCACTAATGAATGAAAGAGGTTAGGGAAGTGAAGCAGGGCCCCACTGCGGGTGTCCCCACGTGCGTGACTTTGCGAAAGTTGTTGGACTTTGCGCAAAACAAACGAAGCCCCCCCCCCCCACCACGTCGGTAGTTCGTAACACCACGCAAACATGTCGTTCCCTCACGCGCGTGGGGGGTCCCTGCCTCTTCCACACTCGCTCTTCAGTCTTCACCGCTGTCGCTAGTGCGGGCCCACCCCACAGATTCGTGTTACTCGCGCAGTGGCGCTCCTCGCGTGTGTGGGTCCCAACGAGAGAAAAATAAAACTCTTATATACTCCCAAAATCAAAATATTATTATATTTGATAAATTAAAAAAATAATTAATTATTATGCTATTTTACAATATGCATGATTTTTTAAAATATTAGATAAGAGAATTAGTTATTTTTATTTATGTAATAAAATTTAATTAGGTGATAGGGATTAGATAACATTTGAAGTGTAGCCGACTGACTTGAAGTGTTGTAAGATGCATTAAAAAATGGGGTTGCCAAATGCTATTGTATCATATAGTATATTTAACAAGGTGAATATTAGAGAATATTTGTAGCGAGCGAGCTGGAGGGGTGGCTGCATACATAGCGTATGAATCCATTGGGACCATGGCGCTAGCTGATAGGTCAATGGTGCAGCCAATTGAGTTGTTGCGGGTCCCCTATTATTTGTTTTTCTCTTTATTTCTTCCTGTTCCTTATTTTGTCCTCCTGCTATTGGCTGACGTGTCACGGTAATGAGAGAGGACTCCAGTTCAGTGGGGGCTTCTTCTTCTGCCTCGTATTACGGCTCTGACACGTTTGTTATATCATTTTCTGAAAATGATGGTTAAGTTTAAAACTCTTGCATCTTGAACTTGTTGTCACACCACTGTTGCTTTGAAATTAAATAAACCCAATCATAAATATAATGCAGGGTTTTGTAATTAATCATATATAAGTCATCATCTTTCACTTTGTGTTACGGAATATTTTTCATCATGAGGATTAATATGTCATTGAGCTTTAACAATATTGAGTCGTGTACAAATTATTATTGACTTGTTTTTTTTCCTGTTATGGTCATGTATGGGAAAAAAGCATGAAATGATACAAGTGGATAAACTGAAAGAGACCCATTTGTTCAAACCCCTAGCTAGCTAATCAAACACAATTCCTGTTTGAAATTTACGCAGAACAGGAAGCGTCGGTGTGGAGGGTTGGGTTCAAAGGTGCTCTCGTAAAAATTGAATTTTAGGTTACATGTGTAGGTAAGGCATGAGAATTTGGTATTCTCGACGTTGAACTTTGGACAAAAGAATGGATATTTAAGATGGATAGACTCGTAGGAGTTACAGATGTGCAAATGTAGGTCATCTAGGTTATGATGGTAGTTTCCAATTATAATCATTAATCGGCATATGCAAGCAGTGATTTTTAGGTGACAGATAAGAACATGCCTATTCTAGCTTTTTCTTTTTGTTGAATATCCTGAATAGGCATTGTGATCCTTTCAAAATGATATGGATCGTTACCACCTGAACACTATTGTCTATACTATACCCATAACTTCCTTTTCTTATGCCTCCAAATTTCCCTAATCATGAAAAGGAACATACATGCCTCCAGGAGCAAGTTATCTTTGCACCTTTTATTCGTTTCAGTTGGGTAGACTTCACAAAGATATATGATGGATATGTTTTGATTATTCTATTTTAGAGGAAATTAGAGTAACCTTTGCTGAGATTTAGTGAAGGTATATCAATCCCATCTATTTGAGTAAATTATACTGACATCTCTTGAGAACATCAACCTCTCCTAATGATGACACAAAGTTAAACATCACTTATTATTATATATTAAAGTATTCTTTCATTGTGTCCATCACATTTTCACGTTCAACAAACTTCACAGTCCTCTCTTTAGTCGTCTCTTGCCAAAAAGACTTTTGACACAAGAGATCTCACACTTGGATCTAACAATTGTCATTCTTCAAATATTAAGCGCGATCTAAACCAATGGATTAGATGGGAATCCACACGCAATAGTGGGCCAAACACCAGTCTTAAAAAAAAACTTAAGACAATGAATCTATGAGTCGTCTCACTTATATAACTAAAGTGAGACTTTATTACTCATACTTAAATCACGACATTCTTCCCTCTAGCGACCAAAGTCCTTGTGAGTATTTAGTGGTATTAACAAGAGTACACCTCTGTTCACTTATATTGCCATACTTCACGGAATACGGCACTCAACCCTTCATATTTTTGGAAAAACTTTTAAGAAGGGACCCCACATTTAAACTCAACAACCCCTATTATTTCAACATGGCCAATTCGAAACACTAGCTCTGATACCATTACTTTGCTGAAAGAAGAAAATTTTGACTATATCAATGTGAAAATAAAATTGAAGATGAAAATCAAAGGCATGAGAATATAATTCTCCTTAAGTTCCACAATGGTAAAGTCCAACATTTTCTCAAAAGCTAATGTCAACATTATTTCATTGGGAATTGGAAAGACATGTAAAGTGTACAAGGGAGGTCACTTAATTCTACAAGGCAGAAAGATGGAGAATATCATTTGCTATTTAGAATGTTATTCCATGAGGGAAATGCATGAAAATATGAAGTAAAGACGAGGAAGAAGACTAAGAAATGAGTTCAATTTTCGGAGAAGGCCTAGGGATTTGGGAATTTGATTTAAGGAAAGATTTTTTTTTGAGCCAAGTTTAACATTGGTTGGTTTGATAAAGGAGTGAAAAGACTCCTCCTATAAATAGAGGTCTAATCTTTAATTTATTGTTACACACTATTTAGAAAAGAGTCTATACATTAGAGAGAATGTGTAAGTAGAAAAAAAAAAGTTTGTAACTTTTATCACTCAAAAGTTGTATAAAATATTTTTAATAGTAGTTTTTTAATCCCTATTATGAACTCTGGAGGTAGGTTGAAGTGATTGGACAAAGTTTAATGTTGTGTTATTTTATTGTGCTTCATTATCATTTTCATCTTCTTCATTTTGATTCCGAGTATTGGAAATTTTCTTCAAGAAATTAAATGCAGAAGTTTGAAGCCTTGGATAGATGCCAAAGCTTGTTGCTTCAGCGACAAGAAATTTTATTCAATCTGTTTGAATGATACTAGATTCAAAAGTGTATGAAGAGGTTTGAGAGCAAAAGGAAATGAAGCTTCAAAGGCCATGAATCTCCTGAGCAGTGATACAATGAAAAGCAATTAGAACCAGACTAGAGAATCAAGGGTGAGAGAGAGAGAGAGAGCAAAAGCTCAAGAAAAGAATTGAGAGATGAGAATAAATGTAATACATTGAATGAGTCAAATTTAAGAGAATAACTATCTTTACAATCTCACTGACAGAGTTACCAACTCACTTTCCCTAACAATGAACTGAGTTGAAATGAGTTAGCCACCATCTTAATTATCATATATACATACAGTTGGAATGAGTTAAACTTTAAAGATTAAATTTGGTATACTATCAGTCTAAAGTATTTTACAGTACCAATCAATCTCAATTATTATTTTTATATCACTTTTGAGATGATTGAAAATGACTATGAAATAATCTTGTGCATTAACTATGCTTCAAAATTAAATCTCAAACGTTGAATATATTAACAATTCATAGTTCAAGTTTTGTTAACTACTATAGTTGATTTAGAAAGAAATTAACGAGGGGGGGCTAGGATGCTCTTCATGTGCAGCACCAGTGGGGGCATTACACACCACAATCAAATCACATCAAAACTATTTAATTGAATTATGAAATTCTCCTAATATTTAATATCTGAATCATGACCAGGTCAAATTTAAGAAATTTTTTTGCAATCAGTTTCTCGTGTTAGGTGGTAGTATCATGATGCACTGTCCCCTTGAAGCGAAACAAATCACCTAAATGCATTGTTCAACTTTTAAATCATAGGCTCAGAATTATAGGGTCCTCGTATCAAACTTGAAATTTTAAAACTTCAAAATGCTTTTAGCTTGCAAAGCTTAATTAATTACTGCTAATTAAACTTAATCCAGAGCATACAAAATTTTTCTTCGAATCGGTAATAGAAAATTTAGTACGCACGTAAATGGATGGTCAAATAAGTTTTTTCTTCAATTAATGGGAATTATTTTTTAGGTTTCTGAATTCGTAGGATTCCAACATTTTAATTGCTCTATGAATATTGTCTAGATTTTTTTTAAAAAAAAATTGTATTCATTTATCTGTTTAACTTATTGCAGATTTATTATTCATGAGACAATTATATATTAGATGAAAGTGTATGACATTCTGTCTAAAAGCAAATTTCACAATTTTTTTAATGATACTATCCATATATCCTTACCTAACTTAAATTTATACTTGTTTTTAACTACTTTAAATCACATTTTTCGAATTGGTACCTTAATGACATTTTCTTATCATAACAACCAAACCATCAAGTGAAAGATGATAAAAGGGAGCGATCACGTCAGAGCACTGTTACTAATCCATGTCAACAGTGTAAAGCTAAATTTCAGACAAGGAAAAAGGGAAAGAGAGAGAAAAAAATTAAATTAAAAATAATATATGATATGATATTTAGATAGACCCTTATGCCTTAAGATTGTTGCAGACAAAGAATTGGGGGAACAATATTAATGGTGCATGAACCTATGGAGTAGTAGTATTATTTATGTCCGCTGTGTGGAACAGAAACAAGGCTCCATCACTCACCACTTTCACTTTTCATTGAAAATAACTCCGCCTCGGTTTTGATTTGCACGCGTTTCATGTCATGAACTTAATATATATATATATATNGAGCTAAGCAACACGCATGATGGTGGTTATGTATGTATATATATCTAATATTTTCAAAACTTATATAGCTACAACGTATATAATGGGAAAAAATTTTGTTGTGAGAAGCATGTCTATTTTGTATTTTCTTGATTCTTTATTTATTTTTATTGATTGTTTTTTAATTTATTGAGATATTATTAGTCGGTTACCCATCCAAATAAAATATATGCACTCTACTAATCGTTCCTACGCTCTTCAAGCTTAATGTAGGAGGCTTGTGGTCTCGGAATGTTGCAATTTGTTTGATTACCTCATTACTTATGATCCTCCCATCCACTTTTAGCCTTTTCATCCACATTTAATCCTCTCATAAATTTTTGGCCAGCCTTTCACTTACCTATAACCCCTCCATAGTGGATAATCAAAGTAGTGATTGATCAAAGTCATAACGCTTGATTAAAGCAGCGCAACTAATCAAAGTTAACTAATTAGATTCATAACATCTAATCAAATGCATAACGTCTAATCAATATGCTTTCTCGATTTCTTCTTATCTTTCTCCATCTCTATAAGAACTACTGACCAAGAAATACTATCACCTATCAAAGATAGATCAATTCTTTTCTAAATCATATCACCTTTTACTCTAAGACAACAATTATTACGCAAATATACTTGATAGAACTCATAAGGAGATTATTAAAAAAAATGCTAAATCATAATTGAATTGCATATGAATATATAAAAAATAAATTAAAAACTATTTGTGCCTAAAGATGATGATGTTACGCTTGTGGTTATTATGCAAGTATCTATCAAAGAAAATATCCTTCTACCGTACCTTTTAGTTTGCATATAGCCTAAGAAATACTACACTAGTGTTTTTTATTTTTTGTTGGAAAGATTAGATTTATTGATTTCAAAAGCCCAATATGGGAGAACAATATTACAATGTGACAACCCAAATGGGCAAGGAACCAAGCAGATGCAGGAACAAATTGTTTTGGTAGTAGATAAATACATTATGCTATGACTTATGAGCTTATTTAAGATTCATGGCCCACCTTTAAAAGCCCATTGTTTTAATTATGTTTATTCTGCTAAATTAAGCCCAATTATCGACCAATGAGGCCAATGTGTGTATACTACAATACAATCCAATATTTTACTGATCTAATAGTTTCAAACTTCAAAGGTTCTCTATTCCTTTCGGAAGGCCCACGCCATTGACCCCTTTTCTTAACTCTTTGGATTTGGGCTTAGGCCTTTTCTTGGGTTGTTGTTGTCCTTTGAATCATTTCTGGATATATATCCTTTTTTAGACAGATCATAACTCTCTCACTCCATAATCTACAATCAACCAAAATTATGCCTATTGCCCTAATATGTTGGGACTTTTCCATTACATCCTTACCTTTTCAGCTTGGCTTGGCCTCCCTCCATTTTAATTGTTTTCGATTCTTTTTTATTGAATTAAAAATGGACGATTGTGATAGTGAATTCTGGTCCAGAGGGCGATGATTCCATGTAAGATGAAGCCACAAACCTACAGGCCAAATCTTCAAATGTAGATATATGACGTAATGAAGGATGAACCTGCTATGATCTCTGTTTGGAAAAATTAATGGATAAACAGTATAATTCTAATGCCTCTTGTGTTTGCACACTCGCGAAAAATTGGTGGAACTCATAAACATGTGATAACTTTATCATGAACAAAGTTTGCGAGGCTCACAATTTTTTAGTGTACATAAATATCATGTGTTAGAACTGTGCCTATAAATTTCTTTTTTGATCAAGTATAGCGAGCTATTAGATTGTCATATATTGGTTTTGTTCTTTAAATCAAGAGTTTGTTATTACTCCGAGAGAAATCACGTAAATTATTGTGTATGGATTTAATGACGACCTCATTTAAGACAATTAGATTGACAAAATTTGTGAAGTTCAATATAATAGAGTCCATAATAAACTCCACGCTTTTGTAATTGTAATTATTTTAAAGTTGTTTCAACTTTAAAATGAAATAGTTGTCATCCTAACAAGCATACTCGAGAGGTTGGTTACACTGACAAATCAGTTACTTCATTTGATACGTATCAAAACTAAACAATTTTTCTTGATGTGATCAAACAAATACAACGTTAGACATTTAAAAAAAAATGACATTTAACTTAACCACTCAATCAAAAACCAAAAGAATGGGACTTCTTTTATTTGAAAAGACTTACAATTATTTTTTAATAGAATTGTGCCGTGTGTTTAAGCTTTTAATTAGAGTTATATTTATCTCCTAATCGCGAGTCGTACATTTACACGAACAATTGGCGTGACGGCGTGTTTAGAGGATTAAAGGGGAAAAAAAAAGGGTTTGTACATCTCATACTAAAACAATAAAATGTTTAGGATGAAAGCGTTCGTTCTTTTTATTTTTAGGGTATGATGAAAGCGTTCTTGTGGGTAGGAATATATAAACCACCATAAATGTTTATTGCCAAAGGACATTTTTTAAGTGTGTTTGTTTAAAACGACATTTGCAAACATTTGGACGGGCACTTACCCTTTCAAACACCAATGAAACTCTGCCTCTGACCAGATCTAAATGTGGCACTTGAAACACCAATGCATATGCACTGAGAGACTAATGTTTGAATACTTCAAGGATCATATTAGAACTTTATTTTCGCCAAAGATTAATTAGGACATCATTAACTTTTTTTCATGGACCTATCTTGACATTAACTCAATTAAAAATAAGCTGAAAAGTTTATCACATTTACGATAATAAATGATTTTATCCTATAAAATATTAATGTAATTTTGGCCCCTTAAAAATAAATTCTTATCTCCCCCCCTAATTGCAGTATCATTGATTTATTTTCATAATTATTAAGAAGGGGCTTTGGTGCTATGCGGCTTCATAACTTTAGTCTTTTCCAACTCAAGTTTAAACTATCATATTTAGAGGTGAAGCACATTGATCCCTAGACCTATTTGCTACTTAATTTCTCACCTGGCTGGCGGTCGTTAAATTAATGACCTGCACTGCACGTACTATGTATATCGGTGTGAACACACTCGTAGCTAGATGATGTAAATTAATGCTTGAATATTACTATGTGGACTGCACCATCGAAGACATATGTATCCCACTCTAACACGTCTACTAGCAATACCGCGCAACCAATGATATGGTTCAAACAAGGAATTCCACAATGGTGTGTGTCTATGTGCAAGTGCACATGGATATGTAGATATATTATATATGATGATGGATGTGTTTACACATCACCATTTAATTTCTATAGTGCCAGGCCTATTGGGATTAATTGTGTCTCCTTGACTTTGTTTTTGTGTGGGGATGTTAAAAATCATTATTATCTACTAGTGTGTGTATATAACTTGCGAATCATTCGTATATATATACAAATGATCCGAGTTAAAAGTCAAACAAGAAATTGCAATAAAGGTTTTAAAGGGGGAAAGAAATAAAGGAAAAAGGCTGGTTTTGCAATTGTAACTTTTAAGTAGATCCATACTTTTGCGAGCACAATGATGGATCATCATGTTTCTGTTCATTTTGAGTGTAAAGGGGTGCTTGCGCACTAGCCGTAAAACGAATCAACTAATCATGCACATTTTTACCTTGTTGTTAGTGATGCATATCAACTCAATTCATATTGTTACTTTGAAAAATATCGTTTCCGCAGATATTTTTTGCAACCATTCTTCACAAAATGTATATCAGCCATCGGATGCAGGGGACTTCAGCAATTGTTAGGTGCGACGAGTATAATGTATAAGTTTATTTATCAAGATCCCCTTATACTTCAACACAATGAATAATTTAATCTTGACTAAGAAGGTATGGTATGGCTTGATTAGCTTTTCATGTATAAGATTTCTTTTAATCATTTTATTATTAAATAAAATAAATAATATAATACATAATAAAAATATTAAATAATTAATAAAAATGTAAATAAATAAATTTATATATAAAATAAATAAAGTTTATATAACTAATTAATTGATTAGATTATAATAGTATTATTAATAAATATTTATTTAAATAAATTATATTTAATATAAAAAATAAGTATTCATTAATAAAAGAGTTCATTAACTATTATAATAAATTAATAAATACTTAATATAATATAATTATACATAACAATTTTTATTTTAAATAATGACATCTTATATTAAATTTAATTTTAAATAATTTATAAATTATTCTTTTTATAAATCAAATTTTAAATAGTAGAAATTATTGAATATTGACAATAAATATAATTATTATTAATAAAAAAATTTAATTCATATTTTCATAATTAATAAATTAAATATTTTATAATTATTTTATATTTTTATCAAGTATTTTTTATAATTAAAATTATTTGTAGATTGGCAAATATATAATATAACATACAACATCTTAATTATACAGTGTCATACCAAATACTGAATAGTATTAAAAATTTATCAGAGACCTTATATTACCAGGTTTACCAAACAAGCCCTAATCCACTATTGATTTTGTTGAAAAAAAAATATGTAGTAATATCTTTAATGTATCATGATTAATTTGCAGTTGATTTTAATTGATTATGATTTGATTTAGGAATTTATCATTCTATATGCTTATAAATAAGCATATCCTCTCTTTTTTTTTTATGGGATAGACATACCATCTTTGTAAATATTGACTAGGATTATCTAAATATATAGAAATAAATATTCAGTATTTTTTGTGTGTGTTTCTTCTTCTGTCCAACAAGTTAATTTGATTGACTCTAATTTTGAGTTTAATCCAACAATCAGAGTTCCCGCGTACTTTATAGATTTAAATGAATAAGGATAAGGCATAGATAAATCCTTTCTAGAAGCCAATCTACTACTTCTGACTTTGGGGGGCACAATCAATCTTCACAGCAGTTCAATCCTCTGAAAAGAGTAACATGTTATCAAAAATGCTCAATAACCCGACAGTGTGGTGCACGACAAGGGCACGAAACTTATTTCAGCCGTTAATTTTATTTTAAAGTTTGATTATTCTACTTTTACTCATTAGAAGATGAAAAATAATTGCCTGCATGAAGCAGTGCTCACATATTATTGATTCCATCACTCCTATTTAACTACACAGATACTACTTAGCGAATATATGCAATGTTCTATGTCACACTTAGAAATTTTTAATGGATCATAGGAGTAATACATCACATTTGAACACGCATAAAATAAAAATGAGATTTGTTACTTTTAATGTGTGTCCTATTAATTATTTATAAGTTTCACTAAGTAGAACTCATTTTTATTTTGTGCGTATTAAATGTCACATGTTAATCTTACAACCATATAAGAATTTTTCCTTAATTTATCCTTTGAACTCATGCTTACTCTAAATATAGTCCTTCTAAGTACAATTTTACTATGGTATCATAGTAACTTGCTAGGAGCCCCCATCTCTTCGTTCTTAATGCTCAAGCACCACGCATTCCAATACTATGGTTCCGATAATTCTACCCTCGTTATTACTTATGAACAAAATTAAAAAGAGATATTAAAATGAATATTGTGAGAAATGTGTTCCCATGCACCTAACGTTACCCAATTGTTTTTTCCCTTATAGTTAACAAGGAGTCCTGAAATTGTCAACTATGCTGACGTATACTTGATTCTCTCCGACACAAAAGTAGATTACGTTATTAAGTACGAATGTTCAAGTAGTTTTTGGACTACGAATCAAAGAATGATCAGAGGAAGATCTACGATGAAGGCCGAAAGAAAGAGGGGGAAAAAAAACAATATAATAAAGGAAAGTGTTCCTTTACAGTTATCACACATGTATATTATATTCTCTAGCCATGTGTTCACATCACATTAGGGGGTTATTTTTTTAATTAAAACATGAAAAATCATAGCCATGTTGCAATGCGATCGATTTATGTGATAAGGATGAAAATCTCCATGATGTGCGATATATAATTGCATGGAATTAAAGATCGCGTATCATTACAAAGATTTTATGATTCGAGATTATCTAACTATTGTTGTCTTATTAATTACATGAAGTACGAAGATCTTTATTTTTTCTTTCAAGAAAAAAGAAAGCAAGCTATCATCCTTGAGTACTAATTAAACGAAGAACGGATTCAATTTTCTTGTCTTCTTCTTTTGTCCTCTCAATAAAAATTGGTCATAGATGAATTAATCTATCAAAGGGGTGCTATTGCTAGGCATACCAAAACAAAAGAAACACTAAAAGTTCCCCCTCTCTATAGGCATCTTTGCAAAAGCTGTATCAAATGAGGTTACACCAAAAATCTAAAGATAGAGTGGACCGACCATGGTGCGCCAAAGTCTACAACATGTTTAGTTGGACCTCCCAATCCCTATCATATGCATGATGCTTCTATAATGGCAGCAGGGTGGTGAGAACGGTATTATAGCACTATTCTTCTTTTTAGGGTTTGGATTATGTGAGAATCTCTCTAATTAAAGCGAAGAAGTGGGGCGATATGCATGCATCCATAGATTATTGTAATGGATCTCACTCATAACTCATAATGCAGTTTATAGTTATGAACTTAAGCTCAATTGAGAGTCCAATCCAAAAGGGTTAGTCTATTAGGTAGGTGGAAAAACTCTTACATATAATGGCTTTTGGCACCTCAATGTATATGACTTATAACATTTATTGATCCAAAAACACACACACCCCTCACTTTCTCATCTTAAAAGGTCCAAACTTATTTCAGGAAGAGAAATGTGCCACTTTGAGAGTATGTATCAATAACTTTAGATCATTGCTCTAGCTAATATAATCATGTTATATGAAAGGAAAAATAAATAAAAATGTTTTCAATTCTAACAATATTGTTTTTGTTTACTTTCCTCATATCTACTATTAATTAAGGGGTTAAACATGTTTAATTGTCTTGTGATCAAACTAACTTTAGACTAATATATCCTTCTCTCATCTCAAAAAAAAAAGTCCCCATTTTCATTTTTAAATTTGAATTTTTGAATTTTTCTATTCATTTTTCATTTCTCTAGTGCCTCCGAAATGCCTCATTTTCTAGTATATAATATAATATTTGTATTTAAGATTATTTTTTTTAAGGGATGACTTAATTGAGAGTGACCTTAAACTATGAAGTATAGTCTTTAATCAATATATAGAAGTGTTTCATTTTTATACTAAAGAACACATTTTTAAGTATAATTAATAATAAAAAAATGATCTTTAAGCGAAATTTCTTATAGGGTTACCACTGCATCAACACCCCTACTTATTGTTACGTAAGTTGATGTGTGTGAGTTACACCACCTTATTCCAGCAGCCATCCTTTTATTATCGAAAATCCTGGTAATGTTTTCTCACACTGTAACATTAGGCGAAAAAAAATTATCCACTGCCTATTGATAAAACCGTTAGTATCACTTGATACCAATAGAGAAAGAAAAAGCGAATATTAGAGGAGAAAGGTTTGTTTTTGTTGTATACAAATGAGTTAACTTCTATTTATAAGTTAAATAAAGAATCAAACTTAATAATAAATTAAATTAATCTAGAATATAATCTATGATATGTAAAAATATTATAATATTTTAATATATTCTGATATGTAATGATATTATAATATTTTAATACATTCTAGCACTTCTCACAAACTAAAATTTATCTAACTTTAAACTTGTCACAGTTAAACAACTAGTGTCGACATGAAAGTAGACAAATCGTATCTACACGAAGGCGAATGACTTGTGTTTGAACGGAGGAGGACATCCACGATTGTTTCAAACTTTTGTTTTCTTCTGGACTCTGCATTATTTATAGGACTCAACTATACGAAATAAAGGCTTAATTTTGTGAAGGTCAATTTAGGTGAGGGTAACCATTACGGGACTACGAATTCATAACCAGGTTTACTGTTTTAGTATTTTTCAAATTTGGTTTCTTGTCTCACTAATCATTCTAAACAATAATAGACAAGTGTAAATGACACGAAATTTCTCTGCTATTCAGTAAAATTACAATTTTTATTTGCAAAATTACACTTCCTTCTCTTGGTGAACAATGATTTTCTTAATGATAACAGAATTAAGCATATTATGTCCCTCACATTTTTATGCTCAGTAAACTTTACAATTTTCCTCTGACTCTTTTTATTTTTTTCATCAGTAGTAAGGACTCAAACCACTGAAAGGCGGGGAGCAAGAACAAATACAACAAGAAAAATGCATATTGGCGAGAGAAAATTTTCTTGCTAATCCCTTGTTAATTAACAAGAAATTAGCAAACAAAATGTAGATCCGTAACAAAAAAAAATTGAAAAATGAGGGGAAAAAGTTCAATGAGCAATTAGCGACAAATTAGCGAGGAGATGATCTTTCGCAATATATACTTCGTAGTTAAAGCATTAGCGAGAGACAAATCTCTCGCTGCTCTCTTGCAAATAGTTAAAATACATACAGTGAGGGCCATTGGCCCTTTTTTTTTAATACCCTGCATCCTGTCGCAATCAAGACTCTTTGCTATCTTTGGAGTCAGAGGACTTAACCTAGACTCAGAGGACTCTACAGGGACTTGACCTAGGTCTCGAAGTATCCACTTAGTGTTTGATGTATATCAAAACGTAGTTCGGAACCATCCATCGATCATCCCTCAAATAATGCACACATAAATTAAAACAACCATAAAAGTACATTATTCCCCCAAAACGTTTCAGAATGCAGTTTTTCTACAACACACGAGAAACTCAATTACATGAGTTCTCGGATCCCAGAGCCTTAGGGAATCGATTTGGTCCCTAAGTCTCTCACACTCGATTTTCTAAAATTTTCTCATCGACACTCTTTTTGAGAACAAATCTAAAACTCACCAATGAACTGAAAAACACCAGCAATTTCATAAAATTGTGTATAAGTCTCAAAAACCCTTTTTTACCCAAAATCTTTCACACATACACTTTAAATCAAATCAACCTCAATTCTCATCAATAATTTTAGTTTCCTTTCAAGTAACCCCACACACCCAAAAACTCACTTTAGTCCCAAAATAAATCCTTTGTTACCTGAAATTTCATTTTTCTCACCAATTTCACTCTCAAACTCAAAGACGATAATCGTTTCACCATATCTCATAAAACTCTTACTTTCCTCTCTAAAATCCCCAACCAACCCGAAATCACTCACATAACACACAAACTCCACAATTTTATTTTCCAGTCACAATAAACATAATTTTCTATACAATCAAGAACAAACAAAAATTCACAAAACATAAACACTCACAATCAAAGACTCAAATATTTGATGACAGTGTGATGATGATGACTCGGTTAGGTGAGAGATTTGTGTGATGATGATGATGTCGTGAACAAGATTGGACGAGTAGTGGTTTAGCTTGATGATGAAGGTGGCGGCTTGATGGTTTGGTGGTGGTGAAAGTGGTGCTACATGGTGAATGATGGTTGTCATGACCCAACTGGAGTCATGACCCGTGCATACTGGAACACGACCCCTAACAAGCCTCAAATACCCCAAATTTTTTAGAAAAACAAACATAATTTTCCTTGTATACAGGATTATCCCAACGAAGAAAACAAACACCTCATATTAATTCACAATTCAATAAAATCCATTCACAAATCCAAGAGTTTCTTAAACCAGGGAAACATAGCAGTTTGCAAGTTCAAAATAATTCTTAAGTTAATTACATATTTAAAATCCAATCAACATAAAACTACAAGACCATGGAAGCGAGAATCGGTCAAATTTTGCCTATGGGTTTAATGGAGCATTCTAAGACCAAAAAATACAATAGACTAGAAATGAGCACAACCCTATACAAGTTGGGCTCACCACAAGGAGAAAATCCTTTGCAATCTACGATACAGGAAGAATGGAACTCGGACTGGCACCTGCATCTAAAAGGGGGAAAACAACAAAAAGTGAGTTCGGAAACTCAATGGTAAGTAGATTTAATTATAGCACACAAGGGACAAGTGGGAAAAAGGATATGATAATTACAATATATGTATCAAATAGAAAATATTCTTTTTAGTTTCAACATAAACTTTCCATAAATCATATGTTCACGGAATTCCATCATGCCAGTATATAATACAACATCAACGTGTTAGAATTGTTACTCTAACCTACCCTTAACAAACCGAAGACATTGATTTCAATGTTTCGGGATAATATGATTTGTCCCTTACTAGCGAGGGCATATAACCGGAACGTGGCCTTCGTACTAGGCTAGTATGATCTATTCCTTGCTGGGAAGGGCATAAGTCATGGTGCACCCAGTCCAATGCTTACTGTCATTGGCTACAGATCCTGACAGGACTTCATCCTAAACCATTTTCTAACACTAAAATATTCCTATCAGATAGAATCTATTCATGAATCAAAACCAATCCAATCATTCTTTTCTCGGCATCTTAATCACAAGGCATTGATTTCCAAAATGATCACAACATTATCAAAGTAAAACAATATGCGGTAAATGATTTTTCATGCAATGATTACCAATAGGCCTTGTCCCATGTGTTAGTTGATAAAAGATTTTTCCTTTCAAAACATATAGTTCACATTTCTTCCCAAAATGCCCAAAGGCCTCAACAAAACCATTTCTTCAATTTCTCAAAATAACTAAATCGATTCTCACAACACTTTCAAAAATACATTTTCAATTCTCATTTATATTAATATAGAAAATAAACTATAATTACAACTATCTACTCACGACACAAGCCTCAAGGAGACGGAAAGATTGATCTACAGATTGGCCGAAACTTGGGGATAATCATTGGAGCCTCCCAACGCCATAGATAAGACAACAAGGTCATGGGTTATGATCAATTTAACCCAAATCACTAATATTCACAAAATCACAACCTAGAGTTTCAAGAAATCACATCATAGACTTGAATAATCAAGTACCCAACTCAATCACAACACCAACAAGAGATTTAAGTTAATAAATTACCCTTGATGACCCAAGAGAAGAGAATTTTCGGGTAGCCCTAGGATCACCACCAAAAACTCCAAGAGAGCTCCAATGGAGGTTCTAGAGAGAGAGAGACAACAAGGAGGGATGATGATGATAATGAAGGTGGAGTGAAGTATTTGAAGTGATTTGGAAGGATTGGAGAGGATTTGGTGTTAGGGTTTTAGATTTTCTAGAGAGGAGGAGAAGAAAATGGGGTTAAAGAGAGCGCTTAGCAAAAAAGAGTTTTTCGTGTGTTTAAAATGCCCTTGGACATGAGTTATTCAAATGACTTAGGGGGTCATTAGAATGACCTAACCTGAGAAACCAAAAATCACAAATTGTGTCAAGTCATTCTAATGACTTATGGAGTAAGTCGAATGACTCAACTTAATTGGTCCCAAGTATGAATTTTTTAGCATTCATTCGAATGACACTTGTTGTCATTCGAATGAATGAGTCATGGAACTGAAATATCGACTAAAATTTGTCTCAAACACAATAAAAATCAATGTTTTGAATAACTAAGCAAATAGATAAATAAATAGGTAATTAAAATGAAATGCTTGAAGTGCATATGTATATAAAATGATTATTTAAGTTATTGGGACATTACAATAGTGTTCACGGTGGGGATGAAAATGATTCTTGATGGTGATGGCAATTTGATGATGGTAATGAAGCTTGGCCAAATTCTCTTCGTGAAAGAAAATGAATGAGAAAGGAAGAATCAGATATTTATGAATGGTGATAGTTGATGAGAAACTCGGCTGTGATGAATTTGGTGGTGAGTTATGGCGATGAATTTTGGATGTAGTGGTACCGTGATGATGAGTTCGTTTTGTTTGTGATATGGTGATGAATGTAAAAGAAATTTCTTCAGTAAAAATGACTTGGTGAATGGCTTCACGTTGTGAAGAAGAGAGCACAATTCTCATTTAGAAAATGGCTTGCTGAGTTCTGTGGAGATTGAGGAAAACGCTCAGTGAAATTCCAAAGCCAAATAAAACAATGCATCCATAATTATAATTATGGTGCTTTAAAGAGGAGATTCGGCTGAGTACTCTGGGTGGCACCAGGAGGCCATGCCTGTAACGTGACAAGTGGCCTCCACGTGTCACCAAGGAAAAATGGGTAGGAATGAAATGTCGCGAGCGTAGGTTCGTCATGCGATTCGGGGTGCATCGGGACACTAGGATATGACCATTTTGATTGTCTAAGGATAAATTAAATTAAATATAAAGGTACAAATGAGTTAACCACTATAAAAGTGAGTTCTAAGGATACCTTTAACATTTAATTAAATTTAGACAGAAAGACAATAGGTTTTGGGCTCGTCGGATCACAAGAAAAGCCCAAATTGTTACCCAGGTACTCGTAACATCAGAATTTTCTGAGATGGCTCCAGATTAGAAAAAAGATATTTAATGGGCTTAGGATGCACGAAAACTCATACCAAGACACTCGTCGGGACTTTAGGCATAAGTTTCTAATTATTGGGGTTATTGGTTGACAGACGGGGCCGACCGACGACTGTCTGACAACAGGAAACTCATGAAAGGGTTTTGTGCATGGTAAGGACACTTGTTATGCAAGGAGAGTGGTTTGGGAAACTTTCCTCATGGAGTAGAGGTGGCAGCAACATGTGGCTCTCACGCATGGTGTCATGCGTCATGATGCGTTGCGCATTGGTTTGACGCGTAATTCAAGGTTCATCGAAAAACTAAAATGTGACACTTTTGCTTATACAAGGTTAGACTTGGGTTAAGAAGAGTAAACGTACATAAAACATTGTAAGAGTGTGTCTAACACTCGAACTTAGACTTAGAAAACTTTAGATAAAGAGGAAACAAGCTTGGGAAACACTCGGGAAAAACCCTAATTCTTAAGCTGAAACTCCTAATCGCGAGTCGACAAAGATTTTTGGATCGGAAAAGGACAAAGGTGACAAACATCAATACTTGCTCAAGGTATAGGACAAGTCCTGAGACCTCCTTTCTTGGTCTCTAGCATAGGAGTTTACTTAGTGGGAAAGGTGGTTGACTGACAAAATTCAAAACTGACAAGCTGACGCTAGACAGTAACTTAACTATTCTAGTTTCCACCTAACACTTAATATGAAAATAAACATAAATATAATAAAATGACTCTTTGTGGCTATATGGTTCAACTTATACATGATTAATAATAAATTCTAAATTGGGCAGACGATATTCTAAGACAATGCTTCGAGTAGCGAAAAAGTGGGGTGTTACATAGTGAAAGAAACTTCTCTTACTAATTCCTCATGATTCTCGTCAATGAAACGAAATCTTTCCCTTTCTCTTTTAGGAAAGAATTAATCCAACGATGATCCCTAGCTAAACTTTTAACATTTTACTTTTCTTATTAGTGAGGGATTGTTCCCTTGCAAATCCCTCACCAACTATCAATGTAATTTAGCGACAAAATATGTCATCAATCTTTCATTGCAAAACACTCAATCTAAACTAAATCCTTCACTTCTCTTTTAGCATAAGATGCTTTCGCCGTTGATCCATCACTAAACTATTAACATTTCACTTTTCTATTTAGTGACAGAATAAGTCATCACTATTCCCTCACAATCCTCTTTAACTACATTGAATCATTTACTCCCCTTTTAGCGATGGATAAATATCTCATTGATCCCTCGCTAAACTTTTAAAATTTCACACTTTGGTTTAGAGAGGGATTATTCCCACACTAATCCCTCACGAATCTCTTCAACTAAACTACATCATTTCACTTTTAGTGAGGGATAAATCCCTTTCCAATTCCTCAACAAACATCAAGGTTAAGAAAACCGAACTGGACATCAAACAAGTCATGACTGTGGTTCAGAAATTCACTAGTTCAATCGCTTTAACTGAGTTCAATATAGTGTAATTAATGTGTATAATTTATATGAATATACATACATATAATTAATATATGTTACAAAGTAAATAAAAAAATTGTTAGATAATATAAATATGTATACTTATCATTGATTAATACTTGGTTCGGTAAAATAGTGGCTTTTTAAAAGTTATTGAGCTCTTTGAACTCTTTAAAAGTTGTTATTGAAAAACTATATTAGTATTTTTTTTGGGTAAAATAAAGTAAAAGCGACTATCAAAATCTAGAAATCACAATAATAATATTTGATAAATATATCATAAAGTACTCAAAATATCAAATGACTATAATGGACATTAATAAAAAAAGAATAATTTTTTTATTTTCACTTGCCATTAAATTTATATATTTCATATGAATAAAAAAAAAGCGATCTATGTAAAAACATCCTAAACATGTCTCTTGTTTACTTAGACGTAATGGATGACTTGACAATATCATTTTATTACTAATGGTTGATAAATTAGTATTCATTTCAATCTCTGTTGTTTAAAAACATCCTTTTACTTGCTTGTATTCTATCTTTTCTTAGTCTATTATATCTACATTTGTGTATGCATAATTTTATATCAAATCCTCTAAAATATGAAGAATTAAAGACCCATTCAACAGTCCATTGAAAGATTGGCAAAAGCAATGACAAAAAATATAAAAATGGCAAGGCAAGACAACATTTTTGTGTTGCAAATGTTACTCTCTTAATCCCACATTGGTTAAAATAAAAAGTGAAATGCAAACCTTTTGTTATAAAATGAAAGAATTTACATTGGATTCATCAACATGTGAATTGCTCACACACTTAAATCAAGATTTGAAACCAAATCTTGTTTTGGGCCTGTGAAACATAAATATTTTACTTTATATGCTTTATTAATTAATATTTTTAGTAATTAATTAATAATTATTTTTTAAGAGAAGTTAAAAATTTGTAAAAAAATAATTTATTAATTGAATTTTGTAGCGACGAACTAGTGACGGATTAACGACAAAATTTCTTTTGGCATTTGTCATATTTGCGTCAAATTAGTTACGAATTAGTGATGAATGTTGTAAGGAATCTGCGAGGGATTAGCTTCGACACACTTTCTCGCAAATTTGTAATGATTTGAGAAACCATTTTTATCATAAAATAGCTACAAATTAGTGACAGAATAATGACCATTAGTTCCATCGCCAAAATTAAATTAGCCACCGATTAGCAACTAAATTGTTTTCTACACTAATCAATAACTTTAGAATAACTACGATCAAATTAGTCATTAGTCCCTTATTAATTCATTTAGGGAGAGATTAACGATGAATTAGTAACCAATTTCAATCATCGCTAATCCGCAACATACTTGTAGTAAAAGTTCTAGGGTAGCCAAAATCAATGCAAATCAAACCAAAATACCCATCTAAACTCAGCCCTCTGACATTTTCTTAGATGATCTCATGGTCTCCTTCTAATAAGAAATGTCCAAAAATATATTATGACTTCTATTGAACGGGAAATTCTTTTGGACGTAAATAAAAAAATATTTTAATAACAAATGACTTAGCTCTATTTTTATCAAGGAAAATGTGTATGGATGATGCCGTGAAAGGACATTAAACTTCTTAATCTAAGTATGTTGCATGTGTCAAATGTGGTAGGACAACCGACATTTGCACAAGAAGCAAATTGCTCCCACTCGATTGGTACATACAAAAAAAAAATACTTTTCTTTCATATATAAAAAGGAAATATATTTACCACACATTGAACAAGTGGCAATTCAATTATCATGTCACAGCAACTTAAGAGCTCTCACCTCCCTCATCAGGGTGCACCATGTGTGTGTATGTTCTGCCTTATCCATTTCTTTTGGCCCTAATATGCCCTCAAAACTTATGGCGTACAAAGATGTCTAATTGGAGTTGTACCATCAAATTCATGCTTATCCCCTAACGCTGATCTTCCAAATTTAGTCCAATTGTTAACCCCAAAAATGATATGTGAAATTACCTTAGCAAACTCCTATTATTTTTTATGTATTAATTATTACATATCATATTGCGAAAGTATGAGAGCTCATTAAAATTAAGACAAAAGAAAATAAAAAGAAAGTAATTAAGAAGAATATACACAAGAATATATGTTCCTTCAATATCTCTTTATTTATGTAAGGAATCTTACGTTGACAAAACAACTTTAAAAATGAGTTTTATAAAGACTTGGACTCTCTTATTATAATATTTAGCTTTTAGATTACAGTTCTCTTTAAAAATTTATGTCTGTTATAAATGTTGTCCCACGTGTACTTTTTGTATGGTGGGTTTGGTTTAATATGAATACATATCTTTGCTGGAAAATAAGAAAGAGACGAGTACTCCAAACAGTAAATAGAAGCTCATCATTTTGTTGTATTAGTAAAGAGATCAGCAGCATGATCATGCCAATGAGCCTTTCACAAAGACATTAACATCCAATTGCTAGATTTTACTATTTCCATTTTGTCCACGTTAGCATATATTAATTGGTCAATCTCTCATAATGATATATCTTTCTTTCTTTCCTTGTTGTTTTGTTACAGCCTTTTAATACTTCAACGGTGATCTCTAAAAAAAGGGGAAAAGGCAAGCATTTGGTATCATATTATGTGTCATGAAAGATTGTTCATGCCAAGGGGAAGTTTCTTGATTATGTTAAAAGAAAGAAAAACAATGTTCATAATCAATTATGTTTCTTGTTCTCTTCCTTTTCATATTCTCTCTCTGCCCTATAATTTTGTTGGCAGTTGCATGGAACATGTGGAACACGAGTGAACTCAATCATGCTATAACATGTATGTGTTTTTATAAGCAGTAATTTTAGGTGTATAACCGAAAAACATCCAACAAATAATTAATATATAGTTACGTATGCTATACACAAAGACAAACGCGGACACAATTTCTCTCATGCTCTCCATTCACATTCTAAGCATTTTATGATGACATCATCAAAGAAAATGTTGCATCAATGCGCTAGAAAAGGCTTAATTCATAGGGGAAGAAGAAGAAAAAAAATGATACCAGACAATAAAGGTTCCAAAGAAAAACAATGGTAAATATTTGACTTGGGGGATGAATTGGGATATTTCCCTCATTGCGTCACACCCTAGAGCCTTCATCTTCGCATCTTGAAACTCTCATAGGGTTGCCTCCACTCTTGAAAAAATGCCAAATGTATGAGAATGTATTTTCTTATCTCTAGTTATCGCTCCCAATCTAAAATAACAAAAAAAGGTTTAACAAATTTTTGCTGACTTTCGCAAAGCACAACTTGAGTGGTGCCCTGTGTGATTCAGCTATGGCATCTCTGTCTCCGCAGGATTCGAGGGGGTGCAATCACCACTAGAGTGGTACCTCTTGCTTTGTATTATGATGGTAACAAAAGTCATAACTATCGCTACAGATGTTTGATTAACGCAATTTAAGTATCTAATTAAAGCTAAGAAGGAGATTTTTAACTTTATAGTTGGGGCCAAGTTGCAATTCGTCCATCTTCAAGGTGCAAATCCACTGACAAAGGTAAAGTAAAACCATTTTTGTATTTTAACATAGTCCTTTTTGCCCAATCTTCCGTGAGAATTTTATTCCTTAAAACTAATGAACAAATACCTAAAACTATCCTAACATGCATGAAACGATCCTAAAATTATACGCAAAAAACTAAGCAAAATAATTCTCATTGGAGAGTTATCAAGATGAAGGAAACAAACACAAACAACGAAGAAGAAGAAGAAGAAAACTTTGGTACTCACTTACACAAACTTTACAATAATCAGAAACAAATTTTGATACTAACAGACACAAACTTTTGAACAAGCATACACAAACTTTGGTACTCATATATATATACAAATTTTTGGACAAACAAAAAAAGATGAAGACAAAAAGGAAAACAAGGAGGAGATGACTTTGGTACTCTCATAAAAAAACTTTTGAACAAGTAGACACAAATTTTTATACTCACATACACAAATTTTTGAACAAATAGAAACAAAGAATAATACAAAAATGTAAACGAAAACTTTAGGATCCATAACGTCTTGTAAGAAAAAATGAAAACAAAACGAGGAGGAGGAGTGAATTGGAGGTTGGAGATGGAAAAAGAAAAATAAAATGTTATATTTAGGGTTTACATATGGAAGAAAAGAGATGAAAATAGAGGTTGCAATCTGAAAAACGTGAGAGAAAATGAAAGGCAAGTGAAAAAAAGAGAGAAAAATAATAGAAGGAAAAAAACAAAAGAAGAAGATGCGGGAGAGAGAATAGGAGAGAAGAGAGAGAAAATGAATTTTTGATACAGTTAGATGCAATTAATTACATTTTAATTCTACACAAAGTATTATTTTTCTACAAATTTGGCTCTTCATTACCTCGGCTAATTAATTAAAGTATCTTGCTAAGAGTGCTCTTAAACGGCAATTCACCGGTTCATGCATGAGTTAATTAACAAGCCATGCTCCATTAGTAACCTATATTATTTTTAATTATTTAAAGAAACAAATATGTTAGAGGTAACTCGTTTATGGGTGAAGACAAAATTAACGAGCAGAATCTCAGTATTTTTTTTTCAATTGAGTTAGTTTACCTAATTAGTCTATGACTCATACGTTGCGATAATTTAAATTTGATCATTTGGTTCTTATCGGTTAATGTTATGTTTTACTCTTAAGAATTATCTCTTCCAAAATCTTAAGATGATAAAATAAGACAATTTTAATAATTTTATATTTAATAATTTCTCACGTGTCTCATAGAATGATTAATTTCTCTTATTAAATATTTTTACTTTTAACAATTTTTAGAATCAAATTCATATTTTGTTATCATTTTATGATTTATTAATAACCAGTCACAATAAAAAAAAAAAGAGGTTGGATGCAATTTTGACTATACTTTAAAGTTGAGTGTAATTTTAAGAAATCTCAAAAATAATTTAGGTTTAAATACGTTTTTAATTCCTATAATATCAAAAAGTTTGTGTTTGATCCCTATAAAATTTTTCATTAAGATTTAGCCCTTGTAAAAAAAATTGTTTGTTTTTAGTCCATGCCGTTAGTTGGTAACGAATCTCACTGATGTGGTCGTTAATTTTGCCACATCACCGAGATCCGTTACCAACTAACGACAAAGACTAAAAATAAACAAAATATCTTTACCGGGACTAAATCTTAACGAAAAATTTTATAGGAACCAAACACAAACTTTTCAATATTACATGGACTAAAAGCGTATTTAAGCCAATAATTTATATTAATTAGCCTTAAATTTTATTTAATCTAAAACCCATCAACATTTGGATAAAATATCATCATGTAATGTAATATTGCCTTTAGGAACGTGGGTGTAGACAATGTGAAGAGAGGGGAAAAAACAGAAATATTGAAAAAGAGGAGGGCTATGAAAAATGAGAAATGTTAGGTGAACAGTATTTTTTTTTTTTATGATAACAAAATGAACAAGAATTAAAAAAATAAAATTAATGTGTTCTAATGAACTTTACATTATTTTTTTATTTTCTTATTATTATCTAAAAATATTATTCACTTAAAATTTTCCTTCAAAAAAACAGTTCATTTGCACGTTGTAATTGGCATAGGTAAGTAGGTGGCACTATAAGCCGTATAGTCAAGATTCTCATGCTTATTTTGTGGGCTTTATCTATGACCCTTCCCTTTGGAACAGTGACTTTTTCCCCGTTTGTGCCCTTTCCCTCCTATAATCATTCATTCTCATTAAAATCATTTTGATAGATATAGGGCTTTTGTAATTTTCCACCCACAAATAAAGCCTCCCTCGCATCCTTATTTTCCACGCACACCCTTCACCCAGAAAAATTATTATTACTACGTGTTGATGAATCGTTTAAGATTGATTATATATTTAGTTCTAAAGCAGTTAGGTGCTTGGAGTGACATTTTTATGCTGAGAAATAATTGCATAATAATGGAGTATATTTAATATGTGTTTTATAAGCATTATTAGTCATTAATTTAAATTTCAAATATTTAAATTTTATAAAAAAAATTAAAATTAATAATTGATAATGTTCATAAAACACGTATCAAATATACTCTATAAGTATGCACGTCTTTTTCTCCGTACACTTATTACATAGAATTGAAATGTTAGAATATCACATTTCATTATTATAGATATTAGCATCTGATATATTCTCCTTAAATGTTGGGAATGATAATTCTTGCAAAATCCTCTCCAAAGATCTTTGGGTTTCTTTTTGTCTTTCTTTTCCCCTCCCTTCTCAGATGTGTGCACATAGACTAGAAAGAAAACTTGACTTCTTGGTAAGTTCGTAGGGACACTGCCCCATTTATTTGCTTTGGACCCTTTTTATATCCCCTCTCTCTCCCTTTTTCTTGGTCTCTACGGCCGTTACCTCAGATTCTTGATGATTTTTTGGGTAGGATATAGGTACTACATATACATCGTCAGGAGTGGATATACATGGACTAGCTCTAGCTAGCTTTGGAGCTTGTGAATATTGAGGAAGAAAAATAAAATCCACAGAGAATAAGGTTAAGAAAAATGTTAGAGATCCATAAAAGATTTTTGTCACAATTTAATTGTCTGAATAATATCATATGATTATAAACTTTTAGATGAATAAGTAGGTCATATCGAAGAATTCGTTTTAGGTAACAATTATCATGATTTCTATGAAAGATTATAACTATAGTTCTTTTTAACTAAGTAGTAATCAAGGAAGCAACTAAATCAGCAAGCAAGTCTGCTGTTGCTGCTTCTGCAACTGATACGGTTGCAAGTCAGTTAGAGGTGGTTAGAGTTTGTTAGTTTGTTACTAATCGGTTGGAGATAGTGTTCCAATGCAAATGATATGCATTGCATTGCATTGCACACCATAGAGCTGAGCATGCTTTGTATATAAAGCTCAATCTCCATCGCAATGTATGTAATTCAGTTTTTAAATGAATGAAAACAGAAGAGCTAAGCTCTCTTATCAAACCTTCCATTCCCATTTTCTTTTGATGTAGCATTAATCTAAGGTTAAAATTAATTAATGTTAGTCTCAATAAATATGACTACTAAGGCTACTTGAAAAATAGATAAAATTGAACAATTTCAACAGCTCTAACTTCCCATAATTCTTGAATTGTTAATGTTTCTCGCTAATCAGATCATCAAGATAGTGTTACAAAAATGAAATTCTATGCCCCACATCAAGCTGGCTCATATTTATTCTTCATTAATTATTACTATTATTATCTAATCGTATATCGTTACTATATTTGCATATTAGTTAAACTGCCTCCAGGGAGTAATGTTTATGTTTATTTGTCAATTGTCAAGATCGTTGAAACCTAAATCCTCTTATTTTTATCTGCAACAAAAGTAAAATAAAAAATAAAATCACTATCTAACACTTTGAATTTAGCTTTTGTCTGAAATACGGGAGAAAGAGCCATGTCCTATCCTTTTCTTGCTTTTCCAATATGTGACAAACCTAATGAAAATGACCAAACATATTAACTAAAAGGTTTAATTTAAAGTGCATAGTCACCTTGTGCTTTTGAAAGGGTGCAGAACTTAATTTTTAGTTTTAAATAATGAAGAGCTAGAGTGCCCTATTCCAAACATGAAAGGGCATTGTAATTAATTTGACATATATACCTACGGCCAAAACAAAGTCAAAAGGCTCTCTTTGCTGGGTGTATTGCTAATATTGATTGCTACATCTTTGCCAAATTCAACAACCCAACCTTCTGAATCTAATTGATGTGTACACACATTAATATTAGGAAAAACCTATTGCCCTAGTATTTCATAGGGTTGCTTTGTTCCCCTTGATTCCTCAATACCCTACAATGATTATGCATTATGATGTTAATTTACACACTAAGATCCATGCAAACCGTCCTTTCATTTTTTTTATAAGAATAGTACGATCTTTTAAGTAAATTTTTTAATTTATCTCTAAGATTCACAACATCTGTTAAATTTGTCTTCAAGTATAGAATTCGTTTATGAAGGTGTCAAAAGTTGATTAAACTAGTCTTTTGATATCAGTTAAATCAGTCATTATTAGATATGAATTTGATTGACTTTTAACAACTTTTAAAATAAATTTAATACTTTTTATAGCTTAAAGATAAAGAATGGGTTTACAGGTCTACTCATGATCTTTTTATGAGCTTTAGATGGAGTAGACAAGTTTCATTATTTTTATTTCATGCCAACAATGATGCAGTGGAGTAGAAAACGCGTTGCACCCTAAGGTGGTGAATTAATGCTCAAATCGGAGAGAAAACAATTGTTGAAATGGTTTTTCTCAGTTGTGATAATATTCAAGACTAAAGCTACTTATCAAGGGGGGAAAAACCACATACTTTTATTCTTATATGTGCAAATTTTAACTATTTAACCTCCTAAATTATATATTATATGTATATACATTTTATCTTGACCTTTAAAAATGTATAATACCTTATAATGTTAACCAAAGTAATTTTGTTATGTAGGGATGATTGCACCATTATAAATGTTAGGGATTAATTTATAAATTTTTTAAATTTTAAATAAAGTGCACGTGATATATACTTTAGGGTGAATTGCTAATTTCTCTTTAAAAAAAATTATCTTCATCACTTCTTTTAATTCTTTTAAGGTAGTAAAATAACTATATCCATCTTTCTTGATAACTTGCTTGCTTGTTCATGCTTACTATAGGTGCTTAATTGACATTAATGATCCCCTCATTCTAGAAGTTTTGAATTAGAGCTTCTTTCTTGTAATCACAAAATTGCTTGTTAATACTCCTTCTATCCTAAATTATTTGTCACTTTAGTTAAATTTTTTGTCCCAAAGTATTTATCATTCTTATATTTTTAGTTTAAATTTATTGTTAAGATTAAATGCAAACCCCTAATTTATTGAAGTATTAAAAATAATAAGATTTTAATACTCTCTATCTTTCTTTATCATGGAACACTTAAAATAAAAATAATTTGATAAAATTACTCCTTAAATTACTTTAATTTTAAGTTTTTTAATTTAGCCAAAACAATATATAATTTAAAAAGGATAGAGTAAGTTCTTTTGTTTTATCTGCATAATAAGTTTTAGATCTTGCTCCCTCTAGAGACTTCTTCCCATATTCAGTGCCTACAAAAAAAAAACATATTAGCCAATTACACAAAACTACTTTCCACGTTAATTTGAATTCATCGTATTTGTTATAAGATCATTAGTTCTTGATTAGCATAATTAGCTACATAGAAACATGGACAATTGTTGGTACTTAATCATCGTACTGTACTGTCAAATGTTTGTGGCAGAGGATAAAAACAAAAGTTTGGAAAAAAAATCTGCTCCCCACCTTTTTCTTTTATTAATTTGTTCCCCAATTAATTCAAACTATAGTATGCACCCATTTGTTGGATTACACATGCCTATAGATCACTGGCTTAGCAAGAAGTTGTTTTTGATATTAACTTTCCGACTAATCCTTTTCTTCTGCATATTCTTTTCCAAGATTATCATTATCACTTGTTCAGATGAAATTATTAGTCTATGCTTGTTTGAGTAAAACTTACTCCTTCAATTTTATAACCCAATAATGTATTGGGGGGCAGGGGAGGTGGCATAGGACTAGAATTGCTCAGTCAAATTAGAGGGGGGGGGGGAATAAAAATAAAATAAAATAAAATATGAAAGTTGAGTATATATCATTATCAAACTTCAGAGGCTATAGGACACAATAACCTTTGAGAATAGGAATCTTTTTTTAACTCGTTTCCATGCAAGAATTACTATGACCACCTACGGGTAGGTACAATAATAAAAAGTAACAAGGAACCACACAATAAAGAAAAAAAACGCACACTCATGTGTCTGAGTGTCTCCATCTAGTGCTCCATCTTTTAATGCCTTTTTTTTTCTTCCTCCCATCTTTTGTTTATTTATCAAAACATTAAATGAAGGACATGTCAGTGACCAACGAATTATCGACCGTACAGTACAATGGATCTTCTCATGTTATTTTTCACATGACATTATTAGTCATAATCGCTCATTGTTAATTTTTCTAAATTTTAATGTTTATCTCATATTTAAGTCTCATGTTTCAGTTAATAAGGTGAAATTACACCTAACAATGTCATGTAAAAAGATAACATTAAAAATTCATTTTCATCTAATAACGCATTTCATTAGAATTTGACTAGAAAATTATTAGACATTTATGGAGCAACACACTAAACTAAACTCTAATAAGTGATAAAGTGATATTTATGATAATTATGTAAATTAGCAAAATGTCATTTTATAAAGAGTTTTGTTAATAAGTATCTTTACACATAATTTATATATTTTTTTAAGTACAATAAATTATAATCAATGATAAATAATATTTTTGAATCACGTATTAAATATATTATAAAAATATGCAAAAAAATTTCTTTAACAGATATTCTTAAGACACTTATTAACTAAATCCTTTTATAAATTGCAAGAGTATCAATCTAAATTGATGTTACATAAACACATAATAAATCTTCCTTTGCTTGTGCTTGTGTACACATGGCCCGTCTTTTTATATTAAAGAAATTGGCTTAATCAATATTTTGAATCCATCATGAGAACCTCACCTCTCCTGTATGACCACGTAACCAACAGTCAGCAGTTCTATAGACTATATCCATTATTAATGATATATTAATTTAAGCTTCGTAATTAGCATAGTTTTAAATGATAAAAAAGGATAAAGAATCATCACAAGGTTCACAATCACCCATGAAAGTTAATTAAGTATCATAGTTAACAAAAAAGATACTTTATGCATTAGTTTAACAAAAAGCTAGGGACAATGACTGGAATGTCAGCCAATCAGAGCCTATAGGACCAAATAAAAAAGGTGCACAAGGTCCAGCAAAAGAATAAAACACAGAAACAAAATTAATATAAAACAATAAAAAAATTTAAAAAAATTATGAGGCTTTTTTTTTAAAAAAAATTTTACTATCTTGGATTTGATAAAGAAAAATATAAGTGTTTTTGTTCTGTTCTATAAAGACATCAAAAACCAAGAAGGGAGAAAATAAAATAAAGTAGCCAAAAAGCAGAGCATTAAGGCATCAAATGTATTGTTTCAATTTCAAGTTCCAAATGCTACAATTCTAAGCTATGAATCTTTCATCCACAGGTTAGATTCGTAGGTGCATCATGCACATACTTGATTGCAGAGTGTTCAATGCATAAACAGTGTAAAATATAGAGTAGCACCTTGTCCTTTCAAATTAAGATAGAGCACAGCTACCACTTATAGAAATCAGAAAAATGCAAGCCAATAATACATTTTTTTATTTAGAAAATTTATATCTTAATCCTTGAAAGTGTATGATTTTGATAGATTGGTCTCTAATAAGTTCATAAAGCAGTGTTAGATTTTAAAGTATTAATTTATCAAAAAGATTAATATATGTGGATTTTTTTTTTCCTAAGGGGCTAATATGTTAAGAGTAAGACCTTATAGTAATTTTTTTATTTTAATAATTGAGAACCATTAAAAACTCTATATAAAGATGAACAAAGTTTGTTAATTGTTATAGTATGTGGCCATCGTTTAGACTAACAAACAAAACAACACAAAAACAAGACAATGTCAAAACTCAACTCAAAGGTCACAAAGACAATCATGTTAGCCTCTTGGATAGTCACGTCAACCTTTCGGAAAGTCACACCAACTTAAATGGGCATAGACGCCAACCCTATGGTCAGAGACATCAACACTAAGATCAAAGATGATAGACACACCAATTCAGTAAGCACCTATCAACAAAATTCTCTCCAATTAATGCGTAGACACTGAATTTTATTGTCGTGGACTGGATGAGGATCTAACTTTGAATTTATAGCATACAAAATTCCAAAGAGTCCTCTTATCACAGGCCACGAAAGGTTGGCCTACACTAAGTCGCCTAACATATTAGGCTAATAAGGTACGACAAGCCCCAATAGATAAGTGGATTAACAGAACTTGTGCTGCAAGCAATGGTGATTGCTTTGAGAAGCAGCCAAGTTCAAAACGTGAGAAGTTGGAGAAAAATTCTGTAAAATGAATTTCTTGCATTCAATTGGTTGGCACATTGCCTTATATACAGGATGTAGTTGCTTGCAGTGTAAGCAAGTTGTTGTAACTAACTTAACAATGTCAATAACTGACTTCTAACTAACCAACAACTAATCAACAATTAACTTAAAAGTGTTACACACTATTACCCCCCTCAAACTTGGAGCTAGGTCCATATATGTTGAGCAGCCTAAGTTTGCTATTCAAAAACTGAAATATTGAAGTGGGAGCGGTTTCGTTAGAATATCAGTTAATTGGAGCTTAGATGCTCTAGGCAACAATCGAATGAACCCTTCATCCACTTTGTCACGGACTAAATGGTAGTCCAACTCTATGTGCTTAGTTCGCTCGTGGAAGGCAGGATTTCTAGCTATTTGGATAGCTGAAGCATTGTCACAAAAAATCACAGCAGCCTTGTGATTGGTGATGCCAAAGTCCTGTAGAAGAAATGATAACCATTGCAATTCGCAAGTCACAGCGGCCACAACCCTATACTCAGCTTCACAAGAGGAGCGATAGATGGTTGCTTGCTTCTTTGATTTCCAACTAATGAGGGAATCCCCGAGATACACACAGTATCTGGTGGTAGATCGTCGTGTGTCTGGGCATCCAGCCCAGTTGGCATCACTATATGCCTTAAGTTGGATGGCAGACTTGGATGGCAGAAAAATTCCCATGACTAGAGCCGATTTAACAAACTTCAGGATGCGCATAGCTGCTTGTTGGTGCAGTGTGGTGGGGTTTGCCATAAATTGAGCAAGCTGGTTCACTGAGAATGACAGATCAGGTCGTGTGGTGGTTAAGTAGATCAAATGCCCAATGAGTCTTCTGTAGGGTGCAACATCAGTTAGGGGCTCCCCTGTAGTCTTGGGTAACTTTGGAGAGGTCACTATGGGAGTGGAGACAGGCTTAGACCCCAAGAGACCAGCATCTGATATTAATTCGAGGGCATATTTTCGTTGGGAGATAGTAATGCCTTGAGGGCTTCTAGCAATTTCAAGACCAACAAAAAATTTGAGCCCCCCAAGATCTTTGATCTTAAACTGCATATCTAAGAATTCTTTGATGCTGCAGATAGTGGCCCAATCATTCCCACTCAAAATCGCATAATCGACATAAACAAGTAAGGCAGTGAAGAAGCTACTTGAGTGCTTGAGGAATAAGGAATGATCAGATTTGGATTGAGCAAAGCCTTGGGAAATTAAGGCAGTGGAGAGCTTAGAGAACCATTGTCGGCTTGCTTGTTTCAGCCCATATAAGGATTTCTTCAAACAACATACTTGATTGGGCTTTGAGGATTTGAAACCATGAGGTAATTTCATGTACACCTCCTCATGAAGGTCACCATGAAGGAAAGCATTATTGACATCTAGTTGCTGAAGATGTCACCCTTTAATGGAGGCAAGGGAGAGGAGCAATCTGATTGTGGATATTTTTGCAACTAGACTAAATGTGTCAAGGTAATCAATGCCATGGGTTTGTGTAAAACCTTTTGCAACTAGCCTAGCTTTATACCTCTCAATTGTTCCATCAGCTTTAAGTTTAGTCTTATATACCTACTTGCAACCTATAGGAGTTTTTCCAGAAGGAAGATCAACAACATCCCAGGTGTTGTTCTGTTGTAGGGCTGAGATTTTAGTCTGCATTGTTGTTCTCCTGCAATCTTCCTTGATAGCAGCAGCATAGCTAGTTGGTTCAGTAGCAGTGGCAAGATTAAGGGAATATGTCCTTTGTGTGGGAGATAACCTATCATAGGAAATGACAGAACTCAGTGGGTAAGGAGTGGAGTAAGCATTGCCAAGACTGAGAGAATTAGATTGTGCAGAGCTGAGGAGGCTGCAGTGGTAATCCTTGAGATAAGCTCTGTTTGATTTTCTAACTTGTATCTTTGTTGACTGATCAGTTGATGAATCTGAAGTATTAGCTGGCAGCATATTTGAGATAGGTAACCTAGGTTCAGGTCCAGGTGGATCATCAAGTGAAGTAGAATGTGGATCACTCACGCCTATCCAACCTTCCAAATGGATTGCTTATCGATTGTTCTTATAAAACCAATAAAACATGAATTAGTGGTAGCTCACAACATATATATTTTTTTTTTACATTCTCTCACTCGTGCAACACTGATTGAATAATTTTATAAGAAAATGTTTTATTTCAAATATGACTCTCAAGTTTATAAACAATTTTATAACACATGGTCACGATTTAAAAAAAAAAAAAAAAGCCATGAGACAACACCTTCGATCTAATCCCGCTGATACAACTAACAATGTCAAATCATTATGACAATTACATCATTTATCGGTGCAAGACATTCCATTCACAACAATTAAAAGATGGTGGAGAGAGGGCAATCAGGGAGGAAAAATAAGAGATATAAGGGATGAGTCCGTCCCACCCCAAATTGTTGTTGCTACTTGCCACCAAGAAAGCTTACCCAGCGTTAGATGTTATTATTATTTTTTAACAAGAGACAAATATCATTCACAGGAAAGTCTGACACCACTTGCAAACTGGAATAGATACATTACATTTAATAGAGTCCCTATTTTTGAACTATCACATATTGTATAGCTCTGTTCCTTTCCCGAAAACAATTAATGACAAACCATTTTTCACATTGAAAACCAATGAAAATGTTGCAGTTTAAAAAATATATTATGCTTCTTTTTATTATAGACTTGACTGTCTTTATCATTTGTAACAGGCACAATAGAACCAACAAATCCATAAAGAGGAACGAAACAAATACAACTATAAAGGAGACAAAAGACATAGGATTTGTCGTAAAACAACAAATAAAATTAAGTATGCTGCGAATATAAAAATTTGAGCAATTTATTGAAATATAAGAGGAAAAAAGGAAGAGGAAAGAGGGAGGGAGCGCACTGCCACAAAAGGCAGGTAGCGGGAATCTCTTGGCTCTCCGTTGAGAAAAAACACGCAGAGAGAGAAAACAGGAAAAAAAGCCTATTGTCTTAATTCTTGCTTTAGATATTTATATTTGAAAATATTTTTACAAGAAAATAAAATATGATATTAGTACTCTCTAGTCATCCATTATTTTAATAGCAGGCAAAATGTATTGTTTTGTCACGAGGCAAAAATGTTTTTAGAGCTGGTGAAAATGCAGGCATCTTGTGGAATTTGGACCCTTTCAAGATTCAACTATATATATGATATATGATTCCACAAAGAGATTCGTACAAGGCTTTTTTTGCTGTTAATTTTCTTTACCCCTTAATTTGTTCTTCCTACTCCTGTTGTGGTCCTTGATTGTTACTCTTCATCTCCTCGAGATGATAATGGTTGACCCTATACACATACACATCTCAGCTAAATATTCAAGTTGACCTTAGAAAAATTTCTATAATTAGATGAATTCATTTTCGGCTAATTAAACTTTACTGCATCCAAAGGATGTGGACTTGATCGTTATTTGATTGAAAAGACATTTGCATCAAGGTGGCTAAGCATTATTTGTTCTTCTTATCTTTTACTTTTATGGCAAGATTTTATCATTAGGTTTGTCTTCTTTTTTTAGGTTGATTCATATACTTAAAGAAAGGGACCATAAGATTCTTCTAGGAGGGAAATTACTCATCTGTTAATGTGCAATATATTGAATAAAACCCTAATTTAGTCAATGTTATTTAAGGATGCATTGGTCCATGACAAAAATAAATTATTCTTTTATTATTGACAACATCATAAATTCGACATTCAAATTTTTGGTTACCTCAAATTTGATTTAGAGTTCAGTTCCAAACACTCATCCTTAAATACATTGAATAGAACTTGATCACAATTCTATTGAGCGCAAGAGATAGAAAGAATATATTTTTGGATTTTTCTAAAGTCATTGAAACTTGAAATTTTAGATGTCAAATAAAATGAGGTGAAAGAGGTCTCAAACAAGTTATCTTTACGTCAAGCTCTCAATCAATTTCAAGATCAATAGAAACTTAAGGGTCTGATTTATAAGATTGTTATGGACCTCAAGACCAGTGCTATCATTGATGAAATTATTAGATACTATGCTGAAGAATTACCCACAATATTAATCCAAAAGTCTATTGCTGTTATATGATTAGATAAATAATAAGCTGCCAGCGCTAACCCTTTACTTGGATGTGAAGAGAAAATTAGAGGAAAGAAAATGAGTGAAAAGAAAATAAAGAAAAAGATAAAAACATGTTTTTTCTTTTATTTATTGGTCGAAGAGAGAAGTGAGAGAAAAAATGTAATTATATGTAAATTACTTTTATAGTTATTGTCTTTTATGGATAAAGAAAATATTGTAGAGTTACACTTGTAATTTTACTATAAAATCTCACTCCTCTCTATTTTCTCATGTAATGCAAGAAAACTTTTTCATGTGAGACCTACAAATTGTTTTCTCTTCTATCCATTTTCTCTTATCATCCAAAAATAAAAATAAAAAAATCATTTTTCACTCATTTTCTTTCATTTCCTCTCATTTCATTTTCTTTCCTCTCTTTTTCTCACAATCCAAGCAAATGGTAAAATCCTTGCTCTTCTTGCTATTCTTTTTTAAATTGTGTGATGTATATTTTACATTTTAAAGCCAAAGCCCAAATAGGTATTCCTAAAATGTTAGTAGGGAATTTATGATAAAACTTAATATGTATAATCGTATATATCCATAGATAATTTAAGTCTTAGCACAAAACTTTAATAATCCTACTCTTTAAAATTAAGAAAAATTAAATGTTTTTATGTTAATAAAATATTAAATAAATAAATAGTTTTATAAGATAATCTTGTTTATTAGATATAAAAAGTATGGATTTAATTTAAATATACTAAAAATATAATTTATATACATATATTGACATGTTAGTAAATGTAATTGACTATTACATTCTTTATTTAAAAAAGATACGAAAATGAAGAAAATTTTTGAACAATTATATAAAAAAAATTATATTATCAGGACGTTAAAATTAAACTAAAAAAACATTAATAAATACTTTAGCAAAGTAAAACAACACACTTTATCTTGTTTGCAAAGTCCGTGTCATTACAATTACACTCATCATTGATATAAAACAGCGAACCAACCAAGCATTATTACTATTTATTTTTCATTGTCGATTTGTTAACGTAACAACAAATTAACAGTGTCCAAAATTCTGCTAACATGCATAATAATTCCAAGTTTAATGTTTATCCTTCCTTCATCATCCTGTATCTTCAGAAAGGCAGTGCCCTCATCATTTTCCCACCTCACTCATCCATCATATCGACATGATCATGACCATTCCACTTCATATAAGTCCTCCATTTTTAAAGTTTTAATTCTTGGACATTAAATACAGTGTTAATTAACGTACTATATCTCTTCGACTTCATATCCTTTTTTTTCAGTTGTGATTTAGTTTGTCAGATTTTAAGATTCTTTTAATGGCTCATATATAAATATCTATATAAGATGCTTAATAATTTTGAAAATATGCTTTATCATTAATTACAAGAACCCCTTAATTTGAGTCCAACTATTTGTATATCTCAAAAATAATTACTCAAAAATCACTTAAATAGATAAACATACACTACATAACATAAAAACAAACATTATAAACATAAAAATAAACATTATTATCAAATATTTTTTTATGTGCCATGTGCACATGTGAATTTAATATTATTACAAAACAAAAAAATAAACATTGTCATTAAACATTTTTTCTGCCACGGACACGCGTGTTTAATACTGCTTATTTTCTGTGCTTTCTTGTTTATCTATTTTATAATTTTTTTAATTTTATAATATTTATTTATTTTTGTTTAAGTGAATGTTAAATAGTTATTTTTTATGTGTATAAATAATATTTTTGAGGTTGTTAGAATATCCATTATGTCACTTTGTTTTAATTATGACTTTGAATTTTGTTAAGGAAATTAAAAATAAGGTGACAACTTTATTATTAAAATAAAAAATAAAAATAGGAAACATTTTCTAAAAATAATAAGACCCAATCTTTATGAACAATAAGAAAACTCTAATAATGATGCCTTTTTTTTTTAGTATTTGTGTGTTTTTATTATTTTTTTAGGTGATTTTGTTATCTTTCTTGAAAGTTTTTTTTTTCTTTCTTTCTTATCAGTATTTATATTTTGATGGTCTTACACATGACAGAATTGCCCATGTCTATTTTAAAAAGAAGCAATATACATTATTCAAATGACAATATTTTTTATTTTTGTCTCAGAGGTGAATTACTTAACATAACCTTTAAATTTTCTTTCTCACGAGGACCATAGTTAAATGAAACAAATGTAATTTTTCTCCTATAAGAATTGTGTGTGGTGGTAAGCAAAGTAAACTCATAAGGAGGGGCGAAATACAAAGCCTTAGAGAAAAAATTGGGGAGAAAACCTCTTTAGATGATAGATTGACACTTATTTTTTTTAAGTAGAGTCTCAAATTTAAGTTTTGTGGATGAAAATATTAAGATCAAGAGAATTTTGAGAGAATTTTATTAATGTAATTGATCAATTTAGTTCCAATTTCACCTGATGAGACTGTGTTTAGTGGATTTAAAATAATCATGATTTCAATTGAAAAAAAAGTGTTATGTTGATAATACTTATTTTAACACATAAGACATTGTGTCAATACACATTTATCTATTAACAAATAAAATTTTAATAGGATTCATGAATCAAAAAATCTAATCTAAAAATGAATGAGTGTCACACAAAATAACCATTAGTAAAATGAAAATATTGCTATTGGTTTATCAGTGATTTTGGTTGTTCTGCTCCTCTCCCTCCAATGAACTCCCAAAGTTCACTCATGGTGTTATTGCCATTATAGTAATAAAAGTAAAAAGAAAGGGTAATGATTGTATGACGTCAGCAAGATAGCAACCCCTCCACTCAGCTCTGGCCACCACCACCACCCTCTTCCCCTCTCTTCTGTTCAGACCACACAAACTCAAAAACCCCAATTTCTCAGCTTCCTCTGTTTCCGCAACCCGACAAAACCCCTTTCCCTCAGTGGCTCTCCCTTGTAATTTCCACCCAAAAACCTCACCTTTTTCGGTACCCTTTCTCCCCCCAATCGCTTCCATTTATTTTCCCCCCAAAGGGGCCTCTCTGAGAAAAGAAACAAGAGAAAGAGAGAATATCACAGTGTTTTCCGAAACAGAGCCAGAAGCCAGAAACCAGAGACAGCAACCTGAACCCCTGTGAACGCGACCTCACTTCCTCTCGCCAACCTTTTCACTCTTCTCCTCCAAAACTCTCTCATCTCTTTCCCATTTACTCTGTTTTCTTTGTGCTCTGTTCTTTTTTTTTTTCCCACTCTGTTTATTTCTTTTTTGTCAAACGGAGAAAGATGGTAGCTCTCTACAAGCTTGAATCTCGTGGGATTGTGTGACCGAAAAAGCTCTTAGCTTTCTCATTCTCTTTGTTCCCTTTCTCGCTCTCTCTCTCGAACTTCGTTTTTTTCCTTTCTCTCTCTGCAACTTCCTCTGCCGGAGGATGGCATGCCGGTGCCGTGAACGGATCGTAGTGAACCTGGATCCAGAGAGGAAGCGAAGTGGGGGATTGAGGACTAAACAAGCAGGAAGAGGATCGTGCCGTGGAAGTTAGTTTTCGCCGGGGAAGAACAAAAAAATGAAACTTCTCCGGTTTTGACCCTTTTTCATTTTTTTCTGTGTTGGTGAGTGCTAGTTTCACTCCGTTGATCCGGAAAATAGAAAACTTGGTAGCTGTTTTTGGAACCCCTTTTTGTTGAAGGAAAAAAAATGGGGTTTTTGCTGAAGGAAGCTCTGAAGGCTCTGTGTGCTCGGAATCGGTGGTCTTACGCAGTGTTCTGGAAGATCGGATGCAACAATTCCAAGTAAGTTTCGATTTTTGATTTTGTGCTTTCTTTTTTGGTTTTTGTGAAATTATGCGTAACTTTTTTTTTTTTTAAGTTTTTTGGTTGATGAATTTTTTGTTTTTGTTTTGTGTATATGTTTTTTATGTTTGTACTTTCTTGGGAACCAAACGGGGGAAGGGATCTCATACCAAATTCGTGGTTAGATTCTATTTCTAGGGGCTGGTTTCATTTTCAAGATAAAATCCACATGTTGGTTCCTGTTTTGGAACTTTATGTGTGTGTGCCTTTGTTGCTTCTGTTTTGTTTGCAAGAATCTTTATATTTTTGTTTTTGTTTTGTTTTTCAAATGTACATAATTTTTTCTATAGAAAAAAGTTTGTTTGCATTGCTTTGCCAGGCGCACTATCTATTGTGTTTTTGATTGTCTGTGAACGAATCTATTGATTCAGTACTTTGTTTTTCCTTGTTTGGTGCTGTTTGGTCTTATTTGCTTGTTCCATCAATGAATAAAGCTGTGATCCCCTTTCTTCTTCAGCTAATCTGCTGATCTATGTATCTATGTCATGCTAATTGAATTTAATAATTATGATAACCATGTTTGTAAGTTCCCTAACAAACAAGAGAAGGAAAGAAGGGTTTGTTTAGATCAGAATCTTAAATTTTCTGCTTGAACTGCACAATGAAATCTGAAATGAATATAGAATTTTAAGCTTAATAGCATGTTTTGTGTAGCTTAAATTTTACACAAAGATATTTTTCTCTAAAGCTTTTGTATAGCAAACTTTTGGTTATAAGTTGTTTTTAACGCAAAATAAGCTTAAGCTAATCTGGACATAGATTGATTCTAATTAAGTTGTTTCACTACTTTCAGCCAGAACTAAAAATATAATACTAGGAGAGAAAAAAGAAATTCTTTCGTTATTTTATTGCGCCTAACTTCCTGTAAACCTTTTCTTCTTTTGACGGAATTATGAAACTATTGTTGTTGCTTATCTGCAAAGTCTTGTGTTTGCTTTCACACTATGTACGTGCCTTTGACTTTATGCCTTAGTTGATGACTATAGAATATTTGTGTTTTGAGTTCAACTAAGTGGGGTTTGACTTGGCAGGCTGCTAATCTGGGAAGATTGCTATTATGAACCCTTGCTGTCTTCTTTCCCTCAAAGCATTGTCGGGCCATCTAATTTGCCTTGCCGAGATGGGGAAGGAAGCTGGTTTTCTTCGGAGTCGCAGTTGTCTCAGCTGGGGATTCAGGAGGACGACAGAGTCTGTTCTTTGATTAACAAAATGATGGTGAACAATTCAGTCAATATTGCTGGTGAAGGGTTGGTGCTTTCCCTTTTCGCCATTTTCAAGTTTATATTGAGCCCTTAAATTTTAGCTGTTTTTGTTGTCGTCCCGATGTCACTCAAGTGCTGCTTTTTTGCTGTTATGCAGGATAATTGGACGGGCAGCATTTACAGGTAGCCACCAGTGGATTCTTTTGAATAATTTCACTAGAGATGCATATCCACCTGAGGTATGTGGATTTTTCTGCTACTAGTGGCATAATGTAGTTTTATTCCTGTGAAGAATGCATGAATAGTTTCTGACTAGTGTCATGGTTTCTTTCTAAAGCTTGGTAGAAAGGAAAATAAAGCTTCTATGTAAAAAGAAAGGCAAAGAAAGTTTTGTAGAATCACAACTCCATGTACAAGGTTTTTTTTTCCCTGACAGGGTGACTATTAGTCAGAATGACCATATACTAATGTTGTTATGAAAATTAAATGACATAAGCATTTTTTATGAGATAGTGGAATGGTAAAGGCTTGGAGTAGATAAATTTATGAAAGTAATTTCATTTCTTTGTGTGGTGTGTTCTTTTTAGGTATATACTGAGTTGCATCACCAATTTTCAGCTGGAATGCAGGTTTGTGATTTTCATTAAGCTTCACATTTTGCAAGTAACATTTTATTTCCATTTCCTGACCCTTCTTCTTTTCTTTTTGTGCAGACAGTAGTGGCTATTCCTGTGCTTCCTCACGGGGTTGTTCAACTTGGTTCCTTCTTGCCAGTAAGTCCCTTTCTTTTGTTCTGTAATTTTGAAGATATTAATATGATATTCCAGCTACAGAATGAGATTATGTTGAGAAATCAGGGAAATTCTCCTTGTTATCTTTAGATAATGAATGTAAGAGCTCGAGGTTAACATGAAGCTATATAGCACTTCACATCATGATCCATTGGATGAATCTAAGATATCCATCCTTGAAAATTGATGAGTGGTGTGTGAACATTTTTGCTCATATATAATTATATATCACTTATGATCCATGTTTGACTTTCTCTTGAACTCAATGTTTCATGAGTGATTTCATTTGGTGATATTCCCGGAACACAATTTGAATTGTTGGTTAGTGAATCTAAAAATATAAGCAGTGTGAAGCCTACTCAAACGTTTCTATCTGTTTTGTCATTGAGTTGAATGGATCCATAGATTGTCGTTCGCGGTATGGAGCATTACCAGTTCATATAAACTATTATCTAGTTCTAGGCATTCTAATGAATGCTTCAAATGAATGAAGCCAAATCAAGTAGTTTATCTCCACCGTCCAAGGTTCTTTAACTAATGCAGCCATACTTATCACTGCAGATGATGGAAAATATTGGATTTGTGAAATATGTAAAGAGCTTGATCTTACAATTGGGATGTGTTCCTGGTGCCCTTCTATCTGAAGAGTACTCAGCAAAACTTTCTGCCGAAAAACTTGCAGGACCTGCGACTGTTGGTGTACCTGTGCCAGTTGCTCCACCATTGTTTACCTCAACTTGCACTCCCATGGTAGCTAATAGTTCCAATCAACTAAGTAATTCTTCTCATGCTTCAAGGGTTGTTTCTCAACCCATAAATAATTACCAGGGCACTGTATTGACACCTCAAACCAATAACCCAAACCAGATATCGTCCCACGATAACCTTTGTAAACCAAATACTCATTTAATAATGAAAACAAGTGTGGCGGTTGAAGCTGAAGTGATTCCGTCAAATCTTAATTCATGCATGCAACAGCATTCTGTTTCTTACAATACAAGATCTGGATACAATGAGTTTGCTGGTTTCGGTCAATCAAGTCTGAGTGACTGCAGCCTAAAGTATACGGAACAACAAATGTTTTCAGCAGTTGGGAAACGAAGTCATGGTAACCCTAATATGAATCCATCAAGTAGCTTTAATGCAGCTCAACTGAAAACAGATAGCAGCCATATGATTGGGCGGAGTCAGAGTTCTGTTAATACTTCACTGCTTGGAGGAGTCCCAATATGTGGTGGGATGAGTAATATTTCGAGGACACATATGATTAACCGCCCAGTTTCAAACCTTCCCAAAGTACTCACTGCTGAATTTTCTGGACCGCCAAAAGTTGAGGCTGGACTTCAGAGTGATAATTCAACCAAAGCTGAGATGTTTTCTGTGCCTAATATGACCAGTCACTCAGTTACCAGTCACGTGCATCTAGAAGGTTCTGATCGTAAGAATCTTACTGTTGATTTAAAGCGTGCTCATGATGCTTTGGCTTTGACAGATCAGAGGATAGATGATGATTTTCTCCAGTCCCTTAAGATCCCATCTCTTCATCTTGAGGACCAGTTATCTATGAGTGATCAAATCCCGGGTTTTGCTCATGATTGCTTCAATAAGGATGCTCCTAGTCAACATATGATGAAAATAAATGCTAAACTTGAAGAAGCTTGCACTCAACCTCCATCATGCGATGACCTCTTCGATGTCTTAGGTGTGGATTTCAAAAGGAAACTTCTGAATGGAAACTGGAATAAGTTGCTTGCTGATGAACCGGATGCGGATGCTGAAAATCTGGATAAAAAGGCAACATGCATGAACATACAGGGTGCTCGACTGGAAAATAGTTACTCACTTACTGAAGCAATATCAGGAAGCGGCATCTTCTCTGGGACAGGCACTGACCACCTCCTAGATGCTGTGGTCTCGAGGGCTCAATCTGCCACGAAACAGAATTCTGATGATGTGTCTTGCGGGACAACTGTGACAAGGATTAGTACTGCCTCTGCTCCCCCTCCTGCTTGCAAACAAGTTATGACTGATCATCTTGTCGAGGGGGGATTGTTTGATTTTCCTAAGACGGGGGGCAAAATTGGCGCTGCGGACACTGGTTCTCTTAAGTCTGGGTGTTGCAAGGATAACACCGGAAACTGTTCTCAAACCGCTTCCATTTATGGATCTCAACTCAGTTCGTGGATTGAGAACGGCAGCAACATGAAGCGTGAGACTAGTGTCTCAACTGGATACTCTAAGCGGCCGGATGGAGCTAGCAAAACGAACCGTAAAAGGCTTAAGCCTGGAGAGAATCCCCGGCCTCGACCCAAAGATCGTCAAATGATTCAAGATCGCGTGAAAGAGTTGCGTGAAATTGTGCCAAATGGAGCTAAGGTATAGCCTCTCTTGTGCTCTCTTCTGTTATGTGTTGATCCAGAATTTCTTGTCTAAGCATTATAGTGAGGTGCTGAATATTTTTTTAATTTGATTTCTTATGATGGTTCAACAGTGTAGCATAGATGCACTTCTGGAACGGACTATCAAGCATATGCTTTTCTTGCAAAGTGTAACAAAGCATGCTGACAAGCTGAAACAAACAGGCGAGTCCAAGGTATAGACATTGTTTGCACCTTTTGCCTTGAATATCTCAGATAACATTATTTTAATTGGCGTTGGTTTTTGATACGATGAATAATAAGAAAATATATTTGAGATTATAATGTGGGAGATGGTTTTTATTTTAATTGGCGATGTCTGCATCTTTATGCATGCATCTCATATGAACAGCTGGACTACAAATTAGAACAAAAAGTTGGTTATGTTTTGCTTTGAGGAAATATTCACGAGGGAAGAAAATACTGATTGATTAGTCTTCCTTTTCTAAATATGCAGATTGTTAGTAAGGAAGGTGGATTGCTTTTGAAAGATAACTTTGAGGGAGGGGCTACATGGGCGTATGAGGTTGGCTCGCAATCAATGGTTTGCCCTATCATAGTTGAGGATCTGAACCCTCCACGTCAAATGCTAGTGGAGGTAGCGACCAATGCGATATAAATTTATAAATTTCATTTGGCCCTATCATATTCATTTATTACCTGTTGAACGTGTTTGCTTGCAGATGCTTTGCGAGGAACGCGGTTTCTTTCTGGAAATAGCTGACTTAATCCGAGGGTTAGGTTTAACCATCTTAAAGGGGGTCATGGAAGCTCGTAATGACAAGATTTGGGCACGCTTCGCTGTAGAGGTAGGTACCACACTGAATTTGTCCATATCATAGATCAGTACTTGTGGCTTTTAATACTTGAGCATTTTTATAGATTATAGATTAATATGATGCTAGTTACTCATACATACATTTTGTTTTTGCAGGCGAACAGGGACGTAACGAGGATGGAAATATTCATGTCGCTGGTTGGTCTCTTGGAGCAAACAGTGAAGGGCAGCGCTCCTTCATCCAACGCAACTGACAACAACATGATGATGGCTTATCATTCTTTCCCACAAGCTGCACAGATACCGGCAACCGGTAGGCCTAGTAGTTTGCAATGACAACCGCCTGGCTCGGATGTGTTGGGAGCAAGTCCGGTAAGTGCTTGCCATGACCGACATCGGATCTGGTCCGTCCGTCCGTCCGTCCAAGTCTTTGCTCTTCAGGTGATCATAACCTCCATCTAACCGCTGTCATTTTCGCCGTTCATGTCTGACCTCATTATGGAGGAGAAGGATGTGTCTAGTTGTCTAGTTAGTTAAGGCTTAGGAGCATCTCCAGATTCATATATGCATTCGGATAAATGCTTCTGAATATTTTCCTCTTGTGCCTGTCTAAATAACTTCATCCTGTGTTGGCTACTCTTAGATGACTTGCTTCCATTTTTCTTTCTTTTTTTTTAACCTGTTCGAGTGATTCCGTCAGTCGGCGGGGACAAATTGCGCGGCAGTTGGTGTTGTGATTCTGATGATGGTGTAGATATTGTAGGATTTGGAAAGAAAAGGAGGGTCTTGTGTTCAAATCATCAAGCCATTCACTTGTTCCTCCTTTTTAACCCTTTTTTTTCCCTTGTTTATTTTTCTTCTTGGGAGTGGTGATCTTGGCTGTGTTATAATACCAATGTTATAAATTTCAGCTTTGTGTGGTTTGCATTTGTATATGAGGAACCCTATGCTTAAATGGAACTGGTATTCTGTATTCCTTGGTGTGATTGATATGTTTCTGCTTGCTAACTTTGATACAGAAACTGGCTATGAATCACTTTTAGAGGTTGGGTCTTCAGTAAAATAATTCTGCTTCAAGTACTTTAGCCCATCTCCCACTTCAGAGAATGTCTTAACAATCATCTAAGTCTAAATTGCATAGAGCCCACTCGGTGTGTGTGTGTGTGTGTGTGAAACGCAGGATTGTACAAAGCAGATTCTTTTACACTGTTGAAATTTAATATTTGTTACCAAATGGGGTAACTAAATTGTAAGGTTTTTTTTTATTAGTCTCCATTTTTTTTAATAACTGATCTACCTTTTTATTTAGGTATTTTCATAAAGACTTATCTATTTATTAAGTTTATATTACATTAACCATTCTTTTGCTACCATATCTTTATTAAATAAACAACTTTTTTCATATTTATATATTATGAATAACTAACTCTAATTATACTCATTTTCTCTATATTTAATAAAGATAATTATGTAAAGTATTATCAATTTTTTTATTGTAATATTTAATTATTTTTTTAATACTTTCACACAATTTAAAGTGGACAAGTAAAAAATAGTGGAGGGAGTATTTTGAAACATTTTTTTTTTCAAATCTAAAGTTGCAAGGAAAAAGGTTTTATATTTTTATCAAATGTTTTTTATTTTCTTTTGCTCTTGTAGGCATGAAGTGCTGCCTGCAATCATGTATTTATTCGAATGTGATCCTCTCTGGGAAGTTGGATTCGACTAGGTCATGTATATAATGTTATCATTAAATTTTATTTATTTTTAATCCTTTTAAGGTAATTTAATCAATACTAAGAAAGATGCGTACATGATTTTATCATATCTAAGTTTTACATTAGAGGAGGATCTTTTCTCATTAAACCCTACCTCTACCATGAGAGTAGTATCGCATTTAATATTCCAAAAAAGAGGTTAAAATAAGCTAAATGGTCATCTCTTAAAGTTAAGTGATATTATATATGATTTCACAATTTGCGAAAATATACATTAATCCTTTTTGAAGTTTAGGTAATATTATATTTGATGTTTTTATATTTTATGCGAAGTAATAGAGTGCTAGATGATGCCAATGCAGAGAGAATGAGGAAAAAGAGATTGGTAGAAGGAGAGTAATTTGAATTTTATTAATTTTAAACACTTTCTTTTACATTAGAGGCTATGTGTCAAATAAACAAAAAGAGCATTCTGTTGCCTAAGCCCATGTACCATGAGGCCACTCGGTATGCTACCAATTAACGCTGCTACCCTTCACTAATAAAAGAAAAATAAAGTAACAAAATCATATTTATTTATTATTAGAGAATTGAATAATTAGAAAGTGTTTGACGGAGTTTTGAGACTTGACTCCAATATGTCTTGGGAAATTTGAGAATTAGACTCGAATATAATTTTATCATTAGTGCCTTTGTTGGGAGTCTTTCATGACGAAAGAACCTCTCATCTTGTTCAAAGAATAGAGGAATTCCCTATAGTGATGGAAATGAAGATTATTGGTGGATTATCCGCGACACCGGATGCGCAAAGATTGTTGGAGACAAAGAAGAGTTTAACTGGTCAAGTTCTAAATTATGGTTTCGGCTATGGAATAAACACAATTTAGCTGTAACGTGGATGAACTTCAAGATCGGGTTTATCCATCATTATCAACCAAATTTCCGTCCCGCTTTATCATGAATTTTTATTAACATAAAAGAGTTAATAAAAGACTGTATTAGTGTGTAATATTATCTAAACACAAGGTGGTCATCTTAAAATGTCATGACTTGGTGAGTTGATGCAGATATGCTTGCAAAATCACCACTGCACTAAACATTCAACTCCACTCGGAAAACTAATAAAGGAATGAGTAGCAGCTGCTTCATACATTACGTACTAGTTTTGCTTAACGAACTAATTGAAAACTCCATTTCAGTACCATTGCTTTAACAATGGAACAATGTGGTAGGTGTTATGGGCTAGACCATAGAGGTCCAGTGGTACAGGCCCAATAAGCAAAGTGCTGCTCCGTGGAGCGATTTAACCCGGCACCGTTCTGTTCAAACCAAAGTAACCGCCCATTAATGAGTTACGCATATTGATGTAACGCAGACCGAGATATCCTCTTCTCATCAAGGTCCGCGGAATCATCCATAATGGTCGCTGCAGGTATTTTAAATTCATGGAAAACTCAGGTATGCTTCAACTCGGTTTTTTCAGTTTACTACCATATTATTCTCTCACTGACTTGATCATCGGAGTCCCTGCAGGTACACACCTAAGAGCCCATCACCGAAGAACTAACCTCTGTGGAGAAGTTCTAAGATCCGAATTGTCCTAAAGAATATACTTTGGTACAGTAGGACAAATATATTTGTATAGACAAAATAGCTACTCAGATCTCATGTACATCTTATCCAATGATCTTTGCACCAAAGTGATGGAGAGAACAACAAAGAAATGAAAGGTAAAGAATATATATAGTGCATTATGAGATTTTTGTACCAAATATATCAGCACTTAATTCGGAAAGCCATTTCAGCCTGCAATCAACTAATGAATAAAGTCCGGTTGAATAGGATTGTTTTTCACTTATTTTGGTTTCACATTACACTCTTACTCTTGTACATGGACAAAGACTTGGTTTAGTAATATGTGACTTTAGTTACATTATTCTTTTTCTTCAAAAATCAACTTATATACATCATTTTTTTTGTCAAACACAATCTTACAAAAATTTTAATTTTAGAAGACACTTTTTGTTCAATTTTTTTTCCCGTTTAGTAGCATGTACCGTTTTATTACTAACCTGGACACCAAAATTCAATAAGAGAAGTGGTTTCATTTTATTTTCACTCATCTTATTTCTTTTGCCAAACACATTCTTAAAAAAAAAATTGATCATAAAAGACACTTTTTACTTACTACATTTATAAAGTAAATTATACTATACAAATAATATTTTTATTGTTAACCCTTTATAATACTTTAAGTCACTCTTTATAGTTTAGGGTTCAACCTAAATGCATAATCTATACATTTCCAAATCTATTACGCAACTCGCTCATTACCAACCATGTCACATCGGGGTTTTGTGATATGCTTTTAAGTTCATTTTCCATTAATGTCCTATTAACTGTCAAGTACAATTGTGCCAAATAAGAAGGAAAGGACTGAGAAGGTTCAGCTGTAAGTGGAAGTCATAATCAAATGTCGATCTTAAAGTAAAGAAATTTTAGTTTATGTACGAAAAAAGTACTAAGACCTCTAATATTCTCTTTATCGAAATAATTAATATCCATATTTTATTAGACTCCATTTAATTTAGTTAATGCGGGTTAACTCATTAAAATAATAAAGCTTTCCTATATTAATTTTTTTTCTTCCATAAAGACACAAACCTAAAGTTTAATTTAAAAAAAAAATATTAAATCACTTGAACTAATTAAACAATGAGATGTTATTGTCGTGCTTAAAAGGCAATGCAGTGCTCAAGCATAAGCCAAAACTTAATCATATTTATTAGAAAGTGATGGGGTGTGACCCTAATTATGCCGCCTAAGCCACTAATTTAAATTACCACTAACGCTGAAAAACCTCTTAAGTGATTGAGGGTAATCATTCATCGAGTAGAGTACTAGAAGGTTACGGAAATGCAGGATCTTCTATATAGCATTAATTAGTTTGTGTTGCCAAAGTTACTATACAAATATTATGGACATTTCTACTAAATTCAGCTGCCAAAGAATCAGCAACATTTTCGATAATTAACGAGGATTTTTTCTTATGGAGAATTTTCCTAAGAGAGGTATATATGAATGCTGATTCTTATTGAGCATGGTTGAGTTTCAGTATCTGTAGAGTGTCATGCACTATTTTTTTTTTTCTCTCAATGATTATAAATTTCATTAAATAGGACAAAGCCCTAAAAGAAATGAACATTGTCAGTGTTTACAACCAATTACCAAGATTTTACCATACTTGATAAGTACAGGTTAAACCTAATTAAAATCCTTCCGAAAAAATTTAATAAGATAAAATCCTTATTTTTACAAGAGAGAAAGAATACCCCCCCCCCCCATTAACGCACCACAAACAACTATCCACTCTTCCAAACAAATCACAATCTGATTACAAAATAGATCGTGAAAGAATGATGGGGGGCGTGGCTTGCCAATAGTTAGTTGGAGTACTATTCAAAAGTCAAAGAATTTGGGAAGCTTGTTTGTGGGAGATGTGGTGATTAAAAATTCAGCCCTATTATTTAAATTATTTAAATGGCGGTGACAATTTTTAAAAAAAGATCATATTTTATTGACAAAGAAAATATTTCATAGTCCTTTAGGTCATCATTAATTTAGCAACCTCATAAAAGTGTGGTTTTTTTACATATATATTGCCTCCCTTAGTTTTATTTTCCAAAATGCTGCCGATTTCAGCCCCTTTAATTTTTTTTTTAAAAAAATGGGGCTGAAATCGGTCCAGGGTGTGCCGATTTCAGCTCTGATTTTTTTTTTTAAAAAAAATAAAATTAAAGGGGCTGAAATCGGCCCATACATCCGTAATTTATAGAAAGTGACCACATTTTGGAAAATAAAACTAAGGGATGCAATATATATGTAAAAACCCCTAAAAGTGTAGCTTTTAACTTTAAAACACAAAAAAGTGGCATCGAAGCGTTGCAGCAGTTAGGGACCACTATAGCGATGCAGCGCGCTGCAATACTTGTTTGAGCGTTACAGCTATTCACTGAAGTCCCACATCGAGTTGGGAGGCTTGGATAGGGGGTTTTGGCCCCTATAAATAGAGACTCCCTGGTACAGCTTTAGTTGTTAATTTCTTTCAAAGCTCATAAGGTTTCACCTAGTGTTAGAACTTTTGACTCAAGTATTCTTTTGCAGAAAAACATAGCCTCCAAACTCCCTTTGCAATATTAAAATTACTCGGCAACACTCCTCTGACTTAATCTTCCCCACTTCCTCAACAAACGATTTCAAAAAGTAGATACCCTGCTTATCAAAACTCCAGATGATACTATTCAACGATTCTCCATTCAACCTTACAGAGAACTCGATGCAACTCATTCAAGAGATCAATTTTCCATGGAGGTTGCAACGCTGTAAGTCTTCCTGGTATGCTTGGGTGGCATGGTGACAGAGGTTCTTTAGAATCCAAAAGTGTGTGGGATGCCGTAAAGTCCCAAAGTCCCTACAGCCGGCGCCAATGTACCGAGAGGAAGGATCCTCAGTGCAATTTGGATCCTGGGGCTCCTCTTCAGGTACGGGATGCCAAAGCGGGTACCTGCAAGGATTCCAACGCCCAAGTCAATGAAGGTAGGATGATAGAGTAAAGTCAAGGGGAGATGGGTTCTAGGTCGTACCTGGTGTGCCGGGTTGACTTAAATACTTAGGTGGGAGCCGTGACTTCCGCTGACCCAAGATTCTCTCATTCAGATTCATCTTCGAGGTTCGTGGAGTGATGTTCGTCGAGGGAGTGCGTCCCAGTTCGAGAATCTCTCTGAATTTTTATGGGGGAGGAGCCTGTTTGGGTCGGATATTTCCGTGGACCATGGAGTCTGGGTTCCTGAATGGGCCTTTAGAGCCCAGTCCATAACAGGTACCCCATATAACCTGAAGACGAGAATTTCCCACAATTCACACCTCATTACACGAAGTTACTATTCGTTTCCACCACATATTCCCCTTTGAGAAAAAATGAAACCACCACTTAAACAACATCATCGAATTCTTAATAACCAAATCCCCAACCCCAAGACCACCTTGGTGACGAGGGTGTTGTATGATATCCCACTTAACACAAGGGATACCCTTTTTCCTACCCCACTTCTTATTATTGTTGAATTTAATATCTTAATTTGCAATTGAATAACTCCAATCTATTTTAATTGGTTGAATTGCTTCCTTGTGAGATGACCTAGGTTAATCCCTTTACTATACTTTTGGGGTTACTTAGTTTTATAAATTATTATTTAATTACACATTGGAATTGTGACGTTTTAGTGTGTGTCATTGCCTTAAACCCTAAAGTCAAAGGTTGCTTAAAAATGACATTGGGCCTAACAGTCATAATGATCCAAAAGCGAAGGTAGCTTAACAAGGATGCATACCCCAACAACCATATTAGGCAAGTTACGCAAGTCACATGTCTCTAATGGCCACAAAAGAAAAAAAAAGGAATTGGGCCAATAATAAAACAACCAGACAAAATGTTCAATGATCTTACATAAGATTGAGACAAAACAAGGCAAGGAAACATGTTGTGTTACATGGCAATGCCCAAATCCACATTGCCCACTTGGTACAATGTACCTTGTGAATCAAGTCCATTTATAATTTGTCTTAAGTCAACACCAAGTAATGTGAGACTTATAAAGAGATATAATATAAAAGTATTAAAATTGTTTTTTCCCATCAGCTTAAGATTTTTGGAGAAATGGTAACTTGACATGGTATCAGAGTTACTATGACCAATAGGTCAATTGTTCGATCCTTACCAGCTCCCATTTCTAAGAGGTCAATTGTTCGATCCGTACCAACTCCCATTTCAAACAAAATTAACTACACTGCAAACTAAAAGAGTTTGTGTGAGAAGCGTGTAAAGATGTAAAGATATATAATATAAAACCACTAATTTAGGCTTTTGGGGGAGATGATTCTTGAGATGGTATCAAAGCCTCTGCTGCTAAGTCGTATAGGGTTCAAGTCCTACCTTTCCCATTTCTGCGTAAGGTATAAAATAAACCTATCCCATGTCCACGCATGATACGTAATAGTTCTTGAGATGATATCAGAGTCACTATGTCTAAGAAGTCAATGATTTGATTCTTCACAACTCCCATGACAAAGAAATTATCCATGTTGTAAGCCAAAAGATTCTGATACCATCTCAAGACTTTCATCAGTTTAAACTTTTCGGAGAGATGATAACTTAACAAGGCTTACATTTAGCCAAGCTAAAGACTAAGTTTGAAAAAGAGATAAAGACCCTTTAATCCAACCATTGCAACTATCATCACTTTATAAATGAAAAAGCAAAACGTAACTATCACATTACTTTATAAACGACAAAGCAAAACCTCACCAGTTGATAGTTCTTTGGTTCACATGTTCGCCCTATAAATACCAACTCACGTATATTCCCTAACATATGTCGCCGAATATATCAAATTTTCCCAAGGCATATTGGTTTTTGTACATTTTTATGATAACACAGTGAGGAGACGTACAAACAAGAGGCAGAACAATAAAATCTAATGTGCTCGAATCTTATATCTAATTAATGGTCACGGTTTGATTTCATCAAACAAAATAACTGAAAGGGATGGCTCCGATGCCTCTTTAGATCACAATTTATTTATTTAGGGAACTCAAGGAATTAAATGTTACCTGTCCTAAGATACAAGAATATATTCAATATATATCATTAATGGTGGTTGTGTACTTCATATAACTCTAGCTGCAACAATCAACGTTTTAGCTTTCACCAAATTGGATTAACTTTGGATATCGTCGAATCTCAACCACAGAGCTTGTTTTTATGGTACAATGGAAAGAATAAGAAGTTGTTTGGAAGGCATCTCGTGCTAGAGGTATAGGTAAGGGAAGCAAATATGGAAACTTAATTACTTAGAACTTTTTTGAGGGGTTCCAATTGCCATTGCCATACGTGGAGTTTCAGCCATGTCAATATAACAATATGTGTTGGGAGAGGTCGTATTATGAGGGTCATTCAGTTTCTTCAGCAGACTTAATAAATTAAAGATAATCTAGATATCGGTGATTAAGATAAGGGACAAATGTTTGGAGGAATAACTCAAAATCTAGAGTAATCTACACCAATAAGTTAAGTGAAAAACTATACTAATAGGTCAAATGTCACATCTTAATCTAAAGTCTTAAGGCATTATGTCTATGAGCCATCTCAAACCCCGACTTATATATATATATAACACGTTGGCCGACCTCCATATTGTCAAGAAGAATTTCAACACAAGAAATTGACCACACACATGGATCCTACAACCACTATTCTCTCAATATATACTCGATCCAAACAATCAACTTTGATACCATTTGTTTGGAGAGGGCGATGCTAAAACCTATGGAGATCTATACCAATGAGATAATGGAAAAACAACACGAGCATCTTATACCACATTTTCACCCAAAAACCTTAAGTTGCTGGGTCTAGAATTATGGGTCCTCCCATTTGTATGCTCTTCACTTAACCTATCATTAACCAATGTGTTACTTTCAATAGTCACTCTTCAAGCCCAACATCCCCCCCCCCAAACCAAGGGTTAGGCCCAACACAGGGCTGCTTCATCCACTAAATTGTGAGACTTCTAAGTATTCAATGGTGTTAACAAGAGGCACACATCTTCATCATGTGTACCGTTCTCATTCACGGAACATGCCATCATACCTGACCACCACATTAATATATACATACATATAAATATATACACATACATACATACATACATACATACATACATACATACATACATACATACATATATATATATATATATATATATATATATATATATAAAATGATGAAGTCAGAAAGCCTTTTAATACAAGGGACTCTAGACATGGATCCAACAACCACATACTATTCCACAAATACTTGATCAAGCTAGAGATCCAAATATCAACTTCAAATACAACTTGTTGAAAGGAGCCGACTGAAGTCCAAATCTCAGAAAGATCTATACCAGTGAACTAAATAATAAACTATTCTAACAAGTTGGATGCCATGTCTTAACCTAAAAAATTTAAGACATTTTTAGATCTATAAATCATCTCAACTACATACTCCTCACATAGTCAATAACTATTCAAAACTGAACAACATATCCCTCCCCTTGAATTCTCATTTCCATCCCTAATTTGTCCAATATTTATATTGATTTATGTCATATGTCTAATATGGTCAACACTTGATTGTTGAATATCAATTTTATCCCACAATGAAGCGGCACATTTTCCTTTCTGCAAGACATAGTTTAATCAACCAAAACAAAGGGAGATATAATTAGTATTGCAGATTATTGTGTGTTTTGGAGAAGCCACAATATGAAAGCTATAGTATGGAAGCTAAATTATGATATATCTAGCACTTGCAAATGAGTTGTCTTTATGATATTCTTTTTGGGCATCAGCTGGCTAGGACTTTAAAGAGTTTTGAGAATGAAAAAAAAAAAAGAGAAATTAAATTAAATAAAAGGACTTTGAAGCTGGAGGCACAATTAAATCCTTTGGAATAAACCTATGTGGTGGACTGAACTACCTATCCTAGATATAGTGAATTTTCTAGCTATAACTTTTTAGTGGCATGCCAAAGGAGTCTCCATGAAAAAGTTAAAGACCAAGCATGAGCTTCAAAGAAAGTGGAAACTAGAACAAAATGGATGGGGGAGATGAATAAATGAATAATCAAATGATATAACTTTGATGTCATGTCCTCCTCAAAATTTCACTTACCTATAACTGAAGTGTAAGTGAGACAAAAAAGTGATTATCTGATTGGTTCTGAATTGGAAATATTTTATCTTGGAAGAGTGTGATGGTATCTAGCTATATTATACGTAACAGCAATTTTACAATTTTAAAAAAAAATATTTATTTTATTAATCAAATATACAAGGAAAATGAATTTCATTTTCAATCAGTTTCCCCACCCTACAAATGAATAATGAATTAAACTTAATGCCATCGCTTTCAGGTTGTTTTCACCATCTATCCATTTTCGTACTTCAATAAATGCTCAAGTTTATGATTGAATATAGTATATTTTAAAAAAGGAAAAATATTTATGGTATGCTTGCAATTGGGGTAGAAAAAAAGCGAGCTAGGAAGGAATCAATGCAAAAGAAAAGAAAGAAAATAACAAGATGGGCGGCTAAAAAATAAGTTTTATGTTTGACCCATTTAAACGTTTAAAACCTATCAAATTAAAAAAAAAATGGAATACACTGAGTAAAGGAGTTTTATATTGTCATATAATCATATACTAACACATCAATAACTATAGTTAATTATTGCACTCACTACTTAAAAGGTCATGCAAATGAAATAATTTGATTGAATGTTGACTATATAAAAATCTTTACACTGACACTAAATGGTTAGTATTCTCTCAAAAAAATTAGTAATATATATTCTAATTGTTATGACCCAAACCGGGATACAGGATCCAGTTACATACATGAGCCGAGATACTCGCAAGCCTATTTACCACAAAAGGATCCCAGACTCTTGTGTTGGGCCTCAAACCCACACTTAAAGTCAATTTCGTAACTGACAAGCCGTTGAGAAAAGTAATCGATCCTACCCTTATAATGAAACATTATGAACACGTTAACTCACAAGACATGATTAAGAGCTTAATAGCCTTATAATGATCTCAATCACAATTACAAACATCTCAATTTGAGAATAGAAGTCACCACCCAAAGCAAACGTGAATCACTTTTATACCCTAGATATGTTCTAACTCTATATTACCCCATATTACTTATATATATATTAGCTTGAGCGTCGAAGTGGTCTTTATCAATACTACCTCCGCTAGATCAAGGACATCGTTGTGTTGCCGTCGTGCTCTATCTTAATAGCTTTCAGACTTATTCTAAGGTTAGAGTTATGAGTTGCATCTCCGGGTAACCAAATTGCTAGTAACAATAATATTCATAAAAACAAATAGGCTTAAATATGTTTTGGGTTTCTGAAAAATTTTGAAATTTTGGTTTAGGTTCCTAATTTTTTTTTCAAAACATATTAGAAATATTTGATTTTAGTCTTTGTCATCAGTAGAGTTTTGTTAAGTACTGATGTAGCCAATAGATTGTCTTCTCATTAGTGTCATGCGAACAAAATAAACTAACTTGACACATAACAAAGCTTTAACTAACTTAATCCATTGTTTGACCTGTATTTATCCCCAAATCATGACCCGCGCAAGACTCAAATCCAAGTCAATTAGCGAGTTATGGGTTGGGTTTGAGTTAGGTTATAGGTTGTGTATGTTTATTTCGCAAACATCACAGTATTGACATGAAACTTTGTTTGCTTCATCAGTCTTTAATATAGTCTCACTAATAATAGAAACTAAAACCAAATCATTTATAATATGTTAGAGACTAAAATCAAATATTTCTAATATGTTTCAACCAATATTAGGGACTTAAACTAAATCTCAAAAATTTGTCAGGACCTGAAACATATGTAACCAAATAAATAAATCAATTCTTTTTGAAATGTATGGATACGAATATTTTAAAATAATCACCTGAGAATTCTCATGTCATTTTTCCCATTTTGGGAAATTTCTATGCAAGGGAAGGTTTAAATGAAATATTCTGCTCCTTCCCTTTTTTTTTCTTGCTTCTAATCGATGCAAACATTAAAAATAAAAAATCGCATCAACGGATATTATAAGGTGAAGATCTTCTCATGTCAATTGTGACATATTCCTCGATCTTGGGTTTGATTAAGACTAAGCTTTCAACCACTGGTTGATAGTGAATGGATACATTTACCTCTAAAAGCAATTATAAGTTTTAACTTTTAACAATCATGTAGTTCTTGTTATTTGTTAGAGCTTAATTATAAGCATATCTATATTCACTTGACTATCATGTGTGTTTCCACCTGAAGATAAAATGAATGTCGTGTATAATTAAGAGCATTCTTAAGTTTAGGTAATAAATCAAATTAAATTTCATTTGATTTATTACCCAGAGAAAAAAATCAGTGTCATATAATTTTTTTTCATATATATATATATATATATATATA
>QANU01001174.1:405894-457913 GCA_003254905.1 Nissolia schottii
ATTTACAGATAAATTTAAAGACAAATATTCATCTAACAAATATTTTATACATACAAACGGCTCTTTTCGTCTGGAACTATTTTAAATTTTTTTTTTATTAATTACAGACAGAAAAATCCGTTTATAATTATTTAATTTTTTTAATTAGTTATAGATTGATATTTCTGTCTATAACTATTTTTTTAATTTATTTTTTACTAGTTACAGACAGAAAAATCTGTTTGTAAAGATTTAATTTTTAAAATATTGTTTTATTACTTACAAGACGGATATTTCCGTATGTAACTATTTTCTTTTAAAATTCATTTTTTATTAGCAGTTTTGCAAAGAAAAAAAAAGTATGGTAAATTAACTACTTTTAATTTCACAAATTTTAAATAATATCAACTACTATACCAAGTATTGATAAAAATATTAACTACTAAATCAAGTCAATATTAATATAAACATTTGTAAGAAATATTTCAAGTTGTTTAAATTATTAAATATAAATTATTTAAAGAAGGATAATTAAAATTATTTAAAAATATATAAAATAAAAAGATTTATTTGGTGTTGGTTTTATCTTATGTACAAAAAAATAATTCTTTAGAAAAAATATATGTAAAATAAGAATATTTTTAAATCAAAATCATATTTCAAAAATCGTATTCATTTTTTTTTTACTGACTGAACAACATTAAAATTATCATTGATTATTATTTAAACTCTTCACCAAACAAAAAAAAATAAATTAAAAATATTTAGTTTTTTATTTAATATTTGTTAGTATATATACTAAATATATATTTGGATCATGGGTGTTGACAATAGACAAAAAATTTTGTAACTATTGATTATGGGTATGTTAGCAAAATCAAAACAGAAAAACTAAGAAAGGTGCGACAATAGTAAACAAGTGTATAAACTATAGTGGTTAGGGGTGGCAATAGGTAGGATTTTAACTCAACCTTAACCCTACCCTGAATCTTTTGGATAAAAAATTATACTCTACCTTGTCTGCAAGTTTTACGATAAAACCCTAATCCTACCAATAGAAAAATATATCTTACCCTACATGCTCTGCCTGCTACTTTGTAAAAATATATTTTTATGTTTACATAATATAAGCATCAATTACAAAAAAAATTATTTTAGTTCATAAGAGTAACATAATTTAAAATAACAACACAATTCATTAACATCTAAACTATATATAGTCATGTTAACATAATAAAACTAAGACATTGTGTTCAGACGAATATAGTCATGCAAACTACTTCAGACAAATCAAACCAGTGAAAGTAGTTTCACCTTCTGTTCGTATTTATTTCATAAAAAATAATTAACAAAAACATAACAACTAGATATAGACATTAGTCCTCAAGAAATAGTTTCACATAAATGAAACTCTTACATCATAAGTTATGTACAAAGAAAATTAGGATATATTTGCAAAATAAAATGACTTCAAAAATCAAAAAGTAGAGTTTAAACCTCATAGAAAGGAATGATGTGTGAAAATATATTATATAAGTATAGTCCAAAGAAAATTATGGAGAAGAACAAAGAAAATTTGAATACACTAGTAGAACAAATAAAATTATGGTAAAAAGTAAAACATAATATATAATAAGGTGGAGGTAGAGTCGAGGCGGATATATCAGAACCTAATCCTACCCTAACATGTGCAGGTAATTTCAGATAATTACTCGTACGAGTAATTACCCATTAAAGAACGGATTTTAATTTACCATACCCATCAGGTTGAGTTAGGGTGAGTACCTGCGAGTAGGGTACAAATTATCTTCCCTAATAGTGGTTCTCATAAGAAACTTGTAATTAGAATCATTCTGATCATCGGTCTTTAAAATAGACTTAAATATGTTTTTATTCCTATAAATATAATTCATTTTAATTTAATTATTTCTTTAAATTTTTTGCTTTTGTTTCGACTCATAATTTTTTCCTTTTTTTTATTTTGCATTCATGTTACTCTAAATTTTCACCTCTATAATTATTTTAAATTAACATATGCACTTATTCCTTATAAATATTAAAAAAAATTAATTTTTATCTCTTATAACTATTTTAAGAATATTCTTTTAACTCTTATAAATATCATCCTTTAACAGCGAGTCGACTAATGGTGAGAACCAAAATAAAAGATTGAAAAAATAATGATCAAAATAATAAATAAATATATAAATAAATTCAAAGAGGTCAAAACCATCACGAACTATATTTATATTGACCTCTTGATGATGATNATAATAATAATAATAATAATAATAATAATAATAATAATAATAATAATAATAATAATAAAAGAAAGAAAACTAAACCAATATAGACCACGAACACGGGTATGTGATATCATTAAATGTGAGCTTTCATAGTCAATATTCATCTGATGATGGAAAATTGCTATTGACAGATGAGAGTATGCAACGTGTGTATTTTCAAAATATCAGCAAAAGGCCAAAAACTACAATAAAGTCCAAAGATCTTGATGATCGCAGCAACGAACAAAATGGCACAAGAAAAATGGTCCTACCCACAAGCCCTAATTTTGGAGAAATTATTGAGTACGAATTTCACACCTTAACACACGCAAACTAGATAGTTTTCAATATGAGTAAAGTTAAACTAATAAAATTATTAATAGATGGCAGAATTTTCCGAAATTAGTAAGTTTGAGAAAAATAAGCAAAACTTGGATGTTAGATCAAGAGCTTCAATGTCAAAATTAGTAATAATAAAACCAAGATGGTTACGTACAATTTTTCAGTATATTTCCTCGCTTTCTTAGAGATTTAATTATGTTAATCAATGTACACTGCTCTCCCAAATCAAAAATTTGTTATTTAATTGTTGCTTTGTGGACTTTCCTGTATCTGATATTGTGATTTTTCTGTCCTCTTGCTCGCCTCTCTTATTAGGGTTAATTTGAGCTCTTCTTCATTAGAAAAAAAATCTTCTATCCAAGATATTCACCTAAATATTATGTGTAGCTTTGGTTGCTATCAAACTGTTTTGCTTAATAATACTTGGTCTTAATGCATTGTATTCCTCCTATCTCCTTTCTAGCTCTATATATTTCCTAGCTAGAGATAAGACATTAAATTTCTTTTGGTTATGTTTTGTCTTACACACATTCTTTGAACCACTTATTGATAACGCGTGACTTCATTATTTTGGGGTTAATGAATCTATATATGTTTAAGAAGGGAAAGATTTCATGGCATGTAGCAATATCCATTCACCATTTTCTTTCCAATATTTCCTTTACATGCATGGTTTTGTTTGCAATTGCCAACTATTGCCATTATGTAGGGTCCTACATTACCGGCTTCACCGAACCATTTTTGCATGATCAAGACACAGATAAGCAAGGAACTCATAAATTCAAAAATTGAACCAAGGAAGACTAGTCCTTTTCATGGAGAACTTCGCTTATCTCTATGATGTTGAGCTGAATAATTGAAAATGATAGTTATATAAGTCACAAAATTATTATATGCATGGTTGGCAGTTTTTTAATTACAAGATGTGAACCTTAATTCTACGGGACCCTTTAGATTCTCTTGATGACGTGACTTGTTTCTCTTAAAGATTGACAAGACAATGAAATGCACTTGAGTTTAAATCTCTTCTACGTACCATGATTTTTCCATTTTTTAAAAGAATTATACAAATTTACATGTTTAAATAATAATATAACTTTAAATCTTAGGTTTTGCACCATGACCTTTTTTTCTCAAAAAAAAATTAGATGAATTTAGTGTCGATCTTCCCATCAAACAATGCATGCTTTTAAACCACTTGGATAATAGAGAGAGACGATGGAACAGAAGAGATATGTCTTTTGCGTTCCTTTATTTTAGAGGTACATAAATTAATTTAAAATCTTCAGAACATGTCTCATGTGTCCCTCAATTTTAAAGATATCTAAATTAATATACTTAAAAATTATCCAAATATAAAAATAATTTTAAGTCTTTTGTCTTTGTCCCTATTTCAAGACGCTAAAGACAAAAACCAAATGCTAAGCGTTTACACACACACACACACACATATATATATATCACTCGTTAAGATAATTCTTATATCAATAACAATAATTAAATCCATGTCCTTATAAATTACAAAATCGTTCCTTACCAAGTACATTAATATTTTTGGCTAACCCATCACTTTAATTTCTATCATAGTTTTTTTTTTATGGCAAAAAGATTACAGCTAGCTAGAGTTTATCCTGTAAACTTTACCACATTCTGTTACCCCTCTCTCTCTAAAGCTGTACTCCAATGACATTTTTCACTTTGTTTTACCACTTGGGATATACTCAAGTGGCAGCATCCAGTATCTAATTTTTGCCTTCCTGATTTGTTGCATCCCAAGTGTCTCTCTACCCTCCCATTTATGCACTTCAAAACTTGTGGGCTACTTGCAATGCGTAACAACATCCACACACGTCTATAGTCCGCCACATTATTATCATTCTTTTGTCGTATAGCATTAAGTTACCCACAAGAAATTCTTCGACGCTTCCACAATTTTTTCTTTTAAATGATATATCCGCATTTTTACAATACATTTTTAAATTAAATAATCATTAAATCTGTAAATCTAAACAATTTGACTCTATTCTGACGAGTAAAATATTTATAAAAATCATATGAAACATGAATTTGTGACTGAATTTGATAAGTTTAATTTTTAAAAAAATTGAAAAATAAAATTTTATTTTACTGAAAGAGTGTAAATATACCCTAGAAGATACTTGAAAAAATCTCTTCCTATTCATCATAAATTGACACATCAATTATAAAGTGTGAGATAAAATGAGTAGTACAAAATAAATTTTTTATTTTATTCTAAAGTGCCTACACATTTCTGTTTATCCATCTCTATATTTTATTAAGGGTCTATGCCAATATTCCCCACAGCTTTGTCGCCTTATAAAAGTTCAAACCCACTTTGTTAAGCAGAGAAATTCTGCTTTGTACTCTCACCGTACAAAATTAAGCACTAATCCCACTAACACATGTTTACAGCATTAAAATATTATTATTCCCTTGAAATCTTCAACCAGGTGCTTTTTCTCTTTCCCCTGCCCCCTCCTCCTCTCTCTATAAATACACGTTCAAAGGTGGCCACAAAAAACCACACAAGTCATCATATCACAATATCACATCATATCTTTTTTGTGTTATGGAAACAACAGAGAACACAAACATGGAGAAAGCAGAAGGGGCGATTGGCAAAGTGTGGGGAAAGGTAAAAGCGTTGCCAAAGGTTGTTTTGGAGAATGTGCTGGGAATTTGTGTGATGTCTAAGGAGATAGCACAAGATGATCCTAGAAAAGTGATCCATTCACTTAAAGTTGGGCTTGCAATCTCTCTTGTGTCTCTATTCTACTTCTACCAGCCATTGTATGAGAATTTTGGCCTCTCTGCAATGTGGGCTGTGATGACTGTGGTCGTAGTCTTTGAGTTCACTGTTGGTAAGTTTATGTGCATATATACTTTAACCATAAATTGTTGTCGCGGATACGGATGCAATTTCAATTTACATAATGATTGTACAAAAAATATGGTTAACGCAACCATAATATTGTTGTTATGATGCGGTTGTAGAGATCACCGCAATATATATATATAATAATAATACTGCAACCGCAATTATGGTTGCGATCAACCACAATTTTAAACCCATGATAATATAAAACCTCGTATTTAGTTTAACACATATTTAGTAATTAGTAATAATAATGTTATTTGTACATTTAAAAATGGATTGTAAGAGTGAATATCAAAAATATAAAACATTGTAGTGTGTGTGACCAAGAATTTGTATCTTGATATTTATTAACTCTTAATGTTTAGTCTTAACTTATAAATGATATTATTTTTTAATTTATCAATTACTTTTTTGGACTAACTATAAATATTATGACAATTTTTATTTATTTATTTTTTCCAATTTAGGGGCCACTTTGGGAAAAGGTTTGAATAGGACATTGGCAACACTTACCGCTGGTGCTCTTGGTGTTGGTGCTCATTACTTGGCTAGCCTAGCCGGAGAGACAGCAGAACCAATTTTGATTGGCTTTTTTGTCTTCCTCCAAGGTAATAACAAAGTAACAAAAAAGTATACATCATAAAATGTAAAGCACGAAAAATAATCAAAAGAAATTAAAAAAAAATGGAAAAGGAAAGGCCAAATTAAAAGGCCAATTTAATTGATTTTTATTTCCATTTCTTATTTCTGTTTTTTCATAATTTTTTAAAGAAAATAGTGAAAGTAGTAAATCGAATTTTTCGGTTTGATTTGCGTTTTTAATTCTCAATTTTAGACTAATTCTTATTTTTTCATAATTTTGTCAAAAAATAGTGAAAATTATAAATGAAAACAAAAAACTATATATTTTTTGTTGTCATTGTTTTCTTTACAAAAATCCTAAAAAATAAGAAACAAACTAAAAGCATGAAATAAAAACAAAAAATAAGCAACGCAAACCAAATAGTTATTTTTTATTTTTTTTCCTTCACAAAATCTTAAAAAACATTTAAAAAAACCAGAGATCCTAAAATCTAGCTATTTTCCAATCAATTAATGTAGCTGGTTTAGTAAGCAAGCTATACATAATGGATTTAATCTTTATTTATTTATTTATGTATTTATTTTATTTAATTTTTGTTGCAGCTGCAATAGTATCATTCATAAGGTTTTTCCCAAAAGTGAAGGCAAGATATGATTATGGATTGCTGATATTCATATTGACATTCTCATTGATATCTGTATCTGGGTTCCGTGATGATGAAGTGTTGGAAATGGCACACAAGAGGCTATCAACCATAGTGATAGGGGGCACTGCATGTGTCATGATTTCCATCTTTGTTTGCCCTGTTTGGGCTGGTGAAGAGCTCCACTACTCTATTGCCCTCAACTTGGAAACAATTGCTGACTCCTTCCAAGGTCTGATTTAGCAATTAATTAATTAATTGGATTAATAAAGTTTCTAAATAAAGCGCACTTACAAAAATTAACAAGTTATAGATTGTTACATTAGTTAAAGAAATTGTGGTGAGACATGTTTTTAGTGTCATTTATTTTTGAAAGTACAAAGATTATCTTAAAAGTTATTTCTGTCTCATCTGTTTAATACAAGAATTAAACATTACTTAATTAAGAGATTAATTTACATGCACTAATATTGTTTTATATTTTGATTTTTCATTCGATAAAAATCAAATATTATTTATACAGCATTTGTGCAAGAGTATTTTAAGGCAGCAGAGGAAGGAGATTCTAAAAATGGCAAGTCATCTCAAGAAGGTTACAAGAAAGTTCTCAATTCTAAAAGTGGCGAAGAGGCTCTGGTGGGGGAAACTTGCTTACTCTATTCCATATCACTTCTTCCCAAAATGAAAATTCTGTGTTACATGTCTCATAACTAATTAATTAATTATTGTGTATAGGCCAATTTTGCAAGATGGGAACCGGGGCATGGGAAGTTCAAGTTTCGTCACCCGTGGGACCAATACCTCAAAATCGGTGCTCTTACTCGTCAATGTGCATATCGATTGGAAGCTCTCAATGGACACCTCAATTCTGACACCATCCAAGTATATATTCTCAATCTAATATTTTTTAATATAATATATGTGTCTCTCCAATGCCAACGACTAATTTATTATTGGTGTTATATCAACTTATTTTTCTAAAAAATACCACACTAATTGATATTTTTTCTACCATCAATCTATATTTTATTTAATGATGGATAAAATGTGAGTCGATAAAATATTTCTTATAAAATAAGTATAAGTAACATTTCTTTTAATTTATATGGTGCTAAGAGATATAAATATAAAAACATTCATGTGTTTCTACCTATCAATTTAAACTTTAAGGAAAAATAATTTTTGACATAGTATTATAGTTTTTATGACCAAAAGGTCAAGATTTTAATCCTTACCCACTCTCATTTAAAAAAAAGTTATTCATGTTGAAAACCAGAAAAGTTATTATATAAAGGAGTGCACTAAGATATATGTGTGTGTGTGTAATCATTCATGTATCTCTCTATCCATTAACTTAAATTTTTGGAAGAGATGGTTATTCACAAAAATATTTAAAAAAAAAAATTCCACATAAAAAACCTCCTTAGGCTAGTACAAATATATAATTATGGACCATCTAGAACATTGGTAATGGATTTGCATGTATTGAAATATAAACCTATCAAAAAATGTATTGGAATTTGGAATATAAAATTTCTTATGGGTCACGATAATGCTTATATACTACTATACTTCATGCTTTATTGACACTAATATCAATTGCAAATTAACCTTTGCAGGGATCACCACAAATTAAGTGCAGGATCCAAGAAGCATGCTTAGAAATGAGTGTGGAATGTAGCAAAGCCTTGAAGGAACTAGGAATATCCGTAAGAGACATGACCAACCCTTCCCCTGCAAATAACCACATTTCAAAATCAAAATCCGCAACAAAAAAGCTCAAATCAATGCTACAATCAAGCAATTGGGAACAAAAGGACCTCTTATCAGTCATACCTGTTGGGAAAGTGGCTTCACTTCTAATTGATATTGTTGATTGCACAGAGGAATTGGCAGATTCTGTTAATGACCTGATTGCCTCAATCACAAATTTTGATAACGATGATGATGCAAATAATAAAGCTCCAAAGTCATCACAATCACAAAGTTGTGAATGTGCTGAACAGGGTCAAAAGAGTGATCATGTGGTGATTCTAGTCGAGGAGTCAACTCTGGCTTTACAAGAAGGTGGAAAGTCAACATCTGACCAACATAGCATAGTTTGACACACATGTATACATACATGTGTATATGACTTTCATATAAGCATGACTTCAAGTACTATTAGATTCAGGAACTAATCACAATAACAAGAATTGCCTAGCTAGTCAACTGGAGTATCATGTTGTGTATTTGGAAGGGATAAAGAAATGGCTCGACCCAATGAACGAAACTCCTACCTAGTGGAGTTTAGGAAGGGTTGATGTATACTCTACCTTTAAATGTATTTGATTAAAATTAGTTTATTCCCTTGGACCATATGTATGATCTTGTTTCCAATAATTATTCAGTATCATTCTCATCTTGGATCTCTTATCCACAATCACATTCTGTTTTGAATAAACAATTTTATTAATTAAGTAGAAGTATACGAGGAACCAAGCAGTTTAAATTTGAGTTAATTCATTATTTTAGACTAGATCAAAGCCTAAATCATTGTTATGACATATGATTCGAGAAGCCAAAACATATACAATAACAACAAAAAATAAAATAAAATTTCACACTAGATGGGATTGGCTAAAGCAAAAGCATATATATGCATTATGCAAAGCATCTAAGTTCAATTCCGTTCTCGATTAATGGTTAATTTTGATAAATTAAGCGTGGATATTAAAAAAATATTAATACATTTATTTTTATTTTTTCTCTCATCTATTATTTTCTTAGTAAGTTTATTTAATAGGGATATGGTTAAAAAAATTAATGTTGTATAAATTTAGAAAATAAACAATTATTTATTAAAAAAATATCAAAATAAAAAGGTAAACAATTATTTGAAAACGGATGAAGTGTTAGTCAAATAGTATCTACAATGACACAAATACAGGACACAGCTGCATATAGCATGCGTATATTTAACAATTTAATAATTACTATGCATAATTTCAATCTTATTTAGTGAGGCCTTCTCACTCACGCCGAGTATTTGGTGGTTTGAAGATCTCTGTAATAATAATCTTTGTCTGTGTTCTTTCGATTTTGGTGGAACAAAATTGGTGACAACTTAGCGAGAGAAAAAAATTTCTTAAAAAATTAAATAAACTAAAAATTTGTGTATTTTTTTTAGAACATCTTAATATACGTTGTAAATCACCATGATTGAAGTGGTAAGAGGCTTAAATTAATTTGATCATAAGTTTACAAGATACTGCACAAACACATTCCAGGCTAGTGGATACTTTCGCTAACCAACTGTATGTTTTATGTAGAGAAAATTTTGGATCATATAAATGGATACTTATACAAATATTTAAGATAAACAGCATACTTAAGTTGGTCAATAGATAATTTATCAGGCGAGATGAGCCTCTTTTTAGACTCTTCTTCCTAACTACTACTTTCAACTAACTGTTGTTAATGGGCAAGCCAAATAACATATATTGCATGTGTTGATAGGTTTGGGGCTGGTTTAAGTGCTTATTTATAATCATAATGACTCGTTTGGATTAACTTAAAAAAATTATTTATCTTAGTTATATTTTTAAATTTTTTAAGATGTTTAATTTATAATTATAATATAATTTTATTAAAAATCACCTTTTTCACTTTTTTTAAGTAAAACTTTTTAAATTTTTTAAAAAATGGTATTTTACATTATTTTTTAAAAAAATATTTTTTTAAAATTATATTTTAATGCTTGTTACTTTTTAAAAAAAAATATTTTTTTAGAAGGTATTCCAAACGTACCATATCTCATCAAGAATTATAAGAAAACTGGTTAATAGGTTTGCACTAATATTGTCTTACCACACTATCTCTCCATAGCCGATCACGACATGAATCAATAATAATATTGAGTTTATATTTGTCTACATGATGCAACCAAAATCATACCATCAATCTAGTTTTTTTTTCAAAGAAAAACAAATAATTATAGTCCATGCATGTTAGAAAATTCCAATATTTTATAGACCATTATTGATATTATAACAAAAATGAAAGAGTCTGCAGCACAGATAAAAGCATTAACTAGAAACAAGACATCATCATTACTAATACACTTGCTAATATGGTTCTTATATGCATTTAGAGCGCACAATCTCATGCATATTAATTCTTCATATCATCATGATCAGTGGTCAATATAAATGTGTCAACGCCACAAAGTGAAATAGTACTACGGAACATGAGAATAGAAAAAAGAAAACATTTCGGTCAAGTTATCATAATTAGAAACCTAATTTCACAAGCCACTTATCATGATTCCCTCAAAGCCCATGATCAGCAGGATTAATTGATTAATTAATTAATTCTGCTTATGATATGACACATGTGTGAGCCAACAATGAGTATGGCACATGTTATGTTACTTTTTAATGTCTGAAGTGGAGGCATCTAAGTGGGTTGATGCTTTATTGGGTTACATAAGTGGGTTGATGCTTTTATAACTAGTCCCATTAATTGTATGAAAATGTGAGATTTGCTTTTTAACTTTACCAACCCCCTACTAGAGTTAACCCATTATTATACTCATGAGGTGGTGTCAAATCCTCTATATTCAACCTAATTTTTTTTAACCCAAAAAAAAGAATTAAAAAAGTTCCCTATTATATATAAATTAACACCTCTATATTCACTCATCTCTAAGTGAGTGTGAAATTACCCCCCAAGAATGTCAATTTGTTATGGTGGATATGAGTTTTTCCATTACCAGAAATATTGTTGCTGTATTCCCTGTTTACCAAACATTATCCAAGCTAGCAAGTGGTTCATCAAGAGAAAGGAAACAAATATCTTAGATTCTAGAGTCTTCAAAAATATATGCAGCAAATTTTCTCAACCAACAAAAACAAAAATACAAAATAATCTCTTGCTTAGAAACTGTAATAGTACTTAACGTTCGTTTGTATAATTGTTAAAAACTAATTTTGTAAGATAATGCATAAAATTATTATTTGTAAAAAATATCTTTACTAAAAGTAACTCTTACCTGATTTTTAAGAAGTACTTAACGTTCGCTTGTATAATTGTTAAAAACTAATTTTGTAAGATAATGCATAAAATTATTATTTGTAAAAAATATAAAAGTAGAAAATTAATTAACTTTTATTTACTTTTTAAACCACATCTAGACCATTAAGATTGGTCTAGTGATAAAAGATTTAAAAAATATGTATAAAATTTTAGATTCAAATTTCATTACAAGCAATGTAATTTTTTAATTACAAAAAAAATTACACCAAGTCATCCTAACAGTTTACACAAACTAGAAAAAGTTGTTTTTCATTTAAAAAAAAGGTAATTTCATTATGGTAAACACTAACAAACGCACCTTATGTTTGCATAATAGCTTTTTCTCTATTATAATAAAAAAAAAAAAACTAGCTTTTCCTCTCTCTCTTTTTTCCCCAGAAATAGTTAGATTGATGCCCACCTTTCACTATAACTTTCATAAATAGTTCAGATTTATGAATACTACCACAAAATGTTCGACAATAATTTTTAATTTGTAGAAAGAAAAAATAAAATTGGCACCTCGAGCATTTATTTAAATTATATATACACGTATAGCCACATTCCAGATATTACTGCCAGTGTTCCTTGCCATTTCACCATCATCATAGAATGTCACATTCAATGTATATACAATGTGTCTCCCTAAGATTTTTTTAATAATTAATTAAGCTCGTCACTATTTTTGTAAATTTAAAAAAAGAAGAAGAAGCTAGTCACTTTAGTTCATTAGTCAATTAATAGGGGCAAATTGCTTTACAATGACCATGATCGAGTTAGCACACATGTTTTGAATAATCTTTTCCAAATTCATTTTTAAACTCAAAGTGGATTCAGAATTACAGTAACAACCACAAGTTGTTCACATGTGTAAACGTAAGTGGGAAGAAAAAAAAGCAGAATCAGTTTAAGAAAAAGTGGGATTAATTTTGAGTTGGATTCCACTAGGGTTATTAAAAAAATGGAGAAATAAAAAACAGCTTTATTTGCAACTAAGAGTGGAAATTGTGAGCTTCTTTGATTTGTTATAGCAAATATCACATTTCTCCATAAATAATCAACTACACTTATCACATATAAAATATAGTTAATTTGATTAACTTGTGCAAAATATACTAGCTAAAGCTGTAAACAGTATATGCCTTTTTGGTTATTGGAAAGGAAGTTCCAAACGTGGATCGTTATAATAAGTGATTGATTTGATAAATAGTCTAAAACTTAACAACTTACTAGTTAAAGTTTTTGGTATCATTAATGAGCTATTTAAATAACTCAAACTAATGATCTTCGATTGTGAGAGTATAAATTCGCATCCTCTCTAATTGTTCACGAGAAACTGACCCCTATTCATGTGAGTTTCTCTTTTTATGGGAGTGAAAATGACCAAGTCAAACTAGACTGTAATTTAAATAAATTTGATTTGCTTTTAAATTATTTGATTCAAGCTTAAATATATTACTCGTCATAATTTTTTTTTCTAAGACTCAGCCTAACATTTTTAAAAGCATGGCCTAAAAGCTTGTTTATAGGTCTACTTAAAACAAAGAAAAATAAAAAGTTCAGATGTTGTTATTAAAATTATACATACGGTATATTTAATTGGGTCATTAACAAAAAATACAAGAAAAAATATTTTTCCAACCATTTAAATTTAACATTGTCAAAATAAACATGAAAAAAGATAAATTATACCAATAACTAATTATGAATAAAGACTAGTTTACAAAGATTGAAGTGATATAACAAGACAAAATTATTGTATAACAAACAAAAATGTGAAACACTTTATGCCTATAGGTTTAAAACCTAGACAAAGAGATGAAGAGTAAAAATAAGAAAGGTTAGACCCTGTTTCTAATTAAGGGAGTGAGATAAATGAGAAACAAAAAAGATTTTGAATATGATTAGGTCATATTATAAGAATATAATATAATTTTTTATTCAAGAACATGGAAAGATATATTTTTATAAATAAGTCAGCTTGTTAGGTCTAATAGGTTTTTTAGTACTTATGACCTAACCTATTTAACTAAAGATTTTTTGTAAAAAAATTTTGGTTTCACTTTTTTTATTAAATGGCCTAGGTTGAATTAGGTCTTACATGAATTAGACCAAAAACCCCTTCACAAACGACTTGACCTATTTTCTCCCTCATCTTTTTACCATTACTTTCTCCCTTACTACCTCCACCTACAACCTCCCACCCTCCGCCCGCCATAATGGAAAAATTATATAGATACTCAAGAATGGTTAGTATTATTATTTGGACAATTAGAAAGGAGTTAGACGTAATTTTACCAAATTTCAAAAAAAATCTATTATAATTTTACTAAAGTTTAATGAGGAGTTCAGTGTAATATTATTGTAAAATTCAAAGGTTTCTCACAATTTTGCAAATGAAGAGAAGGTGAATTTAATTTTACTAAATTTTAAGAGAGGTTAAATGTAATTTGATCTTTTAAGTAATAAAGTTGAAATAATAGTTGGTGTCTTAAAAAAATGATATAAAGCATAAAATTAGTATGAAATGACCGAGAGGAGCAGAATATTATTTTACTATTATTTTACGGTGACTATTCTTAAAACTATTGGATTATAGCCCATAAATAAAAATCCAAATTACTAAGATGTAGAATTCAGTTTGTACAATCTAAAAGCAATATAAAAACAAATTGAAATGCAGTTTGCAAACAAATTAATTCTATACAAAAGATTCCGACATCTACGCTTCTTTAAGGAACAAGTAAGGTTAAAAGTGAGTCAAGTCAACTTGTGAGTTATTTATAGTTCAATTCTTTTATAACTTGATAAGTTGAGCTCGTGAGCTCATGAGTTAAGTTTGAGCTTAAAATTTCAGCTCATTTATTAAATGAACAAAACTTAAGCTTTGTTATGTTTGACTCATTAGCTTGTGAGCTGACTCGATTACGAGTGCGTAGCTATATATAGGAATCAATGTGCGTATGTAATCATGTTTTGTTATTGTTATTATTAGTATTATTGGTAGTGGTAGTAAGTCGATGTTGTTGTTATGACCATATGTTATGACTTATTATGTGTAAAAAACTTAATTTGTATATAATTTGAATTATTTAATCAAGTTTAAGTGGTTCGTGAGCTAACTAGAGCTCTATGAGCTTTTTGTGAGTTGGGCTCGAATCCAAAAAATTGGCTTGATTCTAAATGAGTTCAAGTTCGGCTTGACTTCAATCGGTACGGCTCAACTTAACTTACTTCCACTCCTAGACTCGATTATAGCAAATCAAACAAAAAAGATAGTGTCAAATGGGCTGACCAACCCATATTAGGCCCTAGCCCTTATACGACAAGGCTGAAACGCCCTTAGGACTATAGAAGGCCATATTGATAAAGCCTTTGTAGGGCCAAAGTTGTCATAACATTAAAGAAAAAAAGAAAAGAATCAAGAAATATGAGCCAAACCCAATCAAACAAAAAGGGCCATATCTCACTCCAAAACCCAAATTACATGTAATGGGAAAAAAAAAAAAAACTAGCAGTCGAAAAAGGTAGTTGAGCATTTGAGAAAAGGAAAAGGAAAAGGAAACTTAGCTGCTCGCGGCGAGGCTGGGGCTGGACTCGATGACGGTGGTGTGGCTACTCGGCGGAGAACGGTGCTGTACGGCTGTGGTGATCGTCGGGAATGGCGGCGATCGACGGCAGCGCGACTATGCTGGTAACACAACTACCGAACCCAAATCTGATAAAAACATGAGGGTTTCAAAATTTTTGGGAAAGCAAAAGGTCACTGATTCATCTCAGGACAAAGCAAGACGTCCTCTCTCCTAACTGATCCTGACGTGGAAAATTAATTAAGAACGTGCTAATATACGTTGATTAGTTAGTTAGTTAGTTAGACAGATGCTAGTTTGTTAACGGCTTCATTGGCTTGTATTAGTTTTAGCTTGTGGTGCAAGTAATTCATTGTGTACTGAAACTGATTCAATACAAGCTTTCATTTCTACCATTTCTATCTCTCTCTGTTTCCCACTCAATTTAGTTCTTCACTCTTCACTTCTCTCTCTCTCTCTCTCTCTCTCTCTAGCTTCAGAACTTGTTACTTCTTTCCGTTGGGCTGTCCAAGAAGAAGTTTGTGATGGATGATCCGGTGAGTCAGAAGTTTTGGTTCTTGTCTCACTCATTCTAGGGTTCTTTTTTCAACTTTGCATAGGGAAAAATCGAGTTTCTTTTTTACTTTATTTTGGGATAATCTGTGCAGTCCGATGAGGATTCGGCGTTGAAGCAGCAGCTGGAGTTGTGTGTGAAGAATGCTCAGGATCGCGACCCCATGCTGCAGATGGATGCTCTTGAGCGCATGAGGTATACCTGGTTTTACTTTAGAATTCAGTGATGAAGTGCAGCAAACACACAATTTGATTTGAATTGAATGTGATGTTTAACAACTCTGTTATTATTACATTTTTGCGAAAATGTGGATTGAAAAATGTGGTTGTGTTGTAGACAAGAAATTCGCAATTCTGCTAAGCCAGCGAAGATTCTACATCCGCATTATGCAACTTTGAAGGCATATTATGAGACTATGGCAGAGTCTGATTCGAAGGTAACTGTGATGTTGTTTCATGTGGCCTGGCGCTTTCTTTATATGAGAGTGGCGATGAGGTGTTTTGGCGCTTAACCAAAATTGCATTTCTTTTCCCAATGCAGAAGTACTTAGCGGACGTGTTATCAGTTTTGGCCTTTACAATGTCAGATGAAGAAGGCAGAGTAAGCATTCTTTTTCAAATTTTTAATCTTGACAAGTTCTTTATCATTTCTTCATCTGTACATCTTCTTTACCCTTCATTCTTGTTGAAGCCCACTACTTTTACATAGTCTTACATTTCTTTGACGGTGATAGATCTATTTGGAAGGATACAAGAAATCAACTTTAATCTTTGAAACTGAGATAACAAACAAGTTTAGTTTTTAAAAAAATTTAAGATTAAAAAAACAAAATAAGACACAAACTCAAGCTTATAGTACTATGATAATGATATTTTTAGAAAACCTTTATACTGTATATGTATATACCTTATTCTGGTCTAACAATGTTTAAATTTAGTGTTTTTTTGTTGTCTGTTAAATTGTGTCATGCATGACTACATATTGGTGGACTGAATTTTCCAAAACGGTTTCAATTTGACTAACCTGTGTTATATGACTGTCAGGAAAGCCTCAAGTACAGATTATTGGGTTCAGATATTGATATTGGGTCATGGGGCCGTGAGTATGTTAGGTGAGAATTTTGGTTATTTATGTGGATTTGGTGGGTTTTTTTTCATGGTTTTAAATGGACTTATGTTATCTTACTGCATCAGTTGGAAAACTTAGAATTCCGGTTATTGAAACCTGACTGAAATGCAGTTATTTCATAAATCTTATTCCTACTGACTATGGTTTCTTTCATTGTCAGCAATCTGGTTATTGAAATTCGACAAGAGTATGCAATAAAGGTTGGCTTTTTGGCTAATTTAAATGACAATATATATCTCTTAAATATGCTATAGCATGCATGTATATGGCATCAATATAGTCTATTATTGCCCTTGAAAAAGTAGGACTGAAATATGGTAGTTAAACCCATATGCAAAGCTGTGCAATGCACCATGCCCATTGTTATACAATAAAAATTAATAATAGGTGAAATAGATTCTATTCCCTTCATCTTTATTTATTTTTTCAGTTTCGCAATTTTTCTTTCATTTTTTATTTGATTACTAATGGTACAAACCGTTTTCAATTTGGTCTGAAATCTCAGTTCTGTCACATATTTGACAGAAAATATTGACGTGGTACAATCCGCACAAGATCCACATGCGCATGTCACTACTGTTTGTGCCATGTCAGCATTTTTGTTAGTTTTTTTAACATAAAATTGATTTGGAACCTAACTGAAAACAATTTGCAATGAGAGACCACTTTGTAAAAAATTAAAGATGAGAGAAGAGATTGAAAAAATAAATAAAGACAAGGCACACAAAGTCTATTTTGCCTCAATAATAATGTGTACGAAAGATTATTAGTGTGTATTATAATATTTTTGCACATATATTGGATGGCCTTTCTGATTTGGGTTTGATTTGAGTGGTCTTAACTATTATAAATTTGGTGTATTTGTTGTGCTGCTCATCCTCAGATTGTTTTTCAGTTCCTACTTAATCTAAACATTTTTTGCTGTATTTTTATATTTTCAGAGTGAAGAGATCCCCATAAATGATCTCATGGAACTTGTGCATAAAATAGTTGCTTTTTACATGAAGGTAAATTATATAGCCTTCGTTGTTCTTGAAAAATTGTAAAACACAACAGTAGGTGGTCAACTATGACAATTATTTATTTATTAATTGGCTAATTTCACTTGTGCTGTAGAATAATGCAGAACCTGATGCTGTTGATCTTTTGATAGAGGTAATCTATCAGTTCCATTTTTAGGCTGTTTCTTAACTACTGCAGATGGTGAGATGATCTTCATTTTATAACAAATTTTTAATGTTAGGTTGAAAACCTTGATGAATTGATTAAACATACTGACTCGACAAATTATGAGAGGACTTGCTTATATCTCACCAGCCCTTCTATGTAAGTACAAATAGGTCTTATTTTGTTAATGTTTTTAAGAGAATTTAATTGAAATAAGAATGGTTACAAATAATGAGAAAAGAATATTTTGTCTATACATAGATCAGCTCTTGATTTCATTCTCTTTCTTCCTTTCGCTTTCCGACTTGTATTGTATCTCGATTCTTCATTTTTGAATGATTACAATGTACTTACTTAATAATTAAGTGATCAAGTGATACAATACTTTACAGATGAAGACTTTGTTAGCTTTGCCTTTGACCTATACAGTTGTGGATTTGTAGTTCTTTGTTTGTACAGTCACATGCTTTAAGGCTTCTTAGTTTGGTTTTGAAAACCTATTTCATAGTGCTTTTTTATAATGTCAAGTTCATTGGATGGAATTTGACTTGCATTGGAAGGTAATAGTTTGATGGTGTCCTTAGGAGGATGCTATTAATATCATTTTCTGTGAAAAATTACTTGCTGTTTTCTTATATTTTAACTTTATTGTGTTGTTTAGGGTAACTTGACTCTCACTCTCTGTGACAGAATTAAAATTTTTTTACTTTGCAGATACCTCCGTCGATCTGGTGTTTTAATACTGTATCGTGCTTATTTGATCTATCGAAAATTTGGAGAGTATATAAATGCACTCCGAATGGCATTGTTCTGTTATAGCTCTGTAATACCGCAGGTGTGATACTGGAATTCTGTCTTTCAAGTCTTTTATGACTCTGTAATCTGTGATAAACGTTCTCTTTTATGGACTATTCATATATAGAATTTTATGGACTATTCATATATAGGATTCACAAGTCCAACTGCTTTAAATCTTGTAGTTCAATAGTTCCTTAAATGCTATGGTGGCTTTAAACTAACAAGTTGCATTATTGTTTGCAGTATGTGAGGGACATGTTCATCTCTTGTGATGATGTGCTGCAAAAGATGCAATTATGTTTCATAATTGCACGGCATGTAAGTCCCTTGTGTGCTATGTTAATATTTTGTGAAATTATGTTGGTGGCATTTTCCTTGTGTGCTATGTTGATGTTGTCAATCATACTCTTATTGCTTCTAATTGTTGTGTTAATAAAATGGCGGTGATTGACATCCTCAAGAGATGATGTTCAATGTCATGGACAGCATTTATGTTTGAGGTTACTATGACACATCAGATGTTAAAAATTGAAGCTAAGTGCTTACTTTTTAGCTTGATGGAGAGTGATGCCACTATTAGATTTGTTGAGATTTTCTTTTTACAGTTTTGTGACAGCTCTATGTTGGGTTGGATTATCATTTACATGTAGGGAATTACTTTCAAGCTTGATGACATGATGGCTGCAGATAATGAAGAAAGAGAAATATTACAAAGCATCATAAACAATTCCAAGTTAAGTAAAGGATATCTTACCCTTGCTCGTGTTACTGAAGTCATGGGGCCCATATCCCCTGAGGATCTATTCAAGGTGTGACTCAATCTGATAATTTCACTCCTGCCTCTTAATGTTTGATTTTATTTGAATTCCTCTTCTTGTAGAGCTTTTACATCTAATGTCCTGAGATTTAATTTTTACTTAGCTTAAGTGTGGTTAATCTTGATTTTGTTTTATTGTTTTAGGGTGCTGGTGCATATATTCCTTTTTTAGCTTGAGTTGTGATTGGTTGTTATTTCTATGAAATTTTGTTGATAATTATATGCAGAACAGTTGATTCTGTTCTCCCTCCGTTTAATTAAACAACTTACGCACCCCTTACTGCAAAGAGTGTCTGTGCCGAAAGTTTAGTCTGCGATTGTGCTTATGGTCCTAAATGTATCAGAAAATTATGTTTCTAGACATGCTATTTTTCGGTCTTAAGTCTTCCATTTTTTTCATTTGCACTGAACCTCATGTTTAAATCTGTTTGGATTTTTCATAGGCACATTTTTTTGAGTACCGCACTACTACTGGTGAAATTGTGGATATATACAACCTTGCTGCTGTTTTTGTTAATGCATTTGTAAATGCTGGCTTTGGTCAGGTACAATGTCCTTAATGTTGAATTTGTAGAAAAATAATAACTATCTGTAGCGGACAATGTTATTGGTTCTTCCTGCTTTAGGTAGATAAGCAACACTATATGTACACAGTATGAAATAAATATAGTTTACATAAACAACAATGTTAATGACAAACTATTTCTTCTGCCCCCTATATATTGTTTCAATGCCATGGCTTCTATTATTCCAATACAATATTTCTATCATTCTTAATACCATGTTAATCACATAGGTATATGCATCAATTTTTACACTTAAGCTGTGTTTGATTAAACTTTTGAAATTGATTAAAATTTGATTTTGTTTCATAGAATTGAAAATACTAAATTTCTTTTTTAGAAGTTATTCTTTTTTACTTTCTGCTAACAAGCTGAAAACATTTTTTTAGGATTATTTTATTCTAAAAAATTATCAAAATGTGCGAAAAATAATTTTTTTTAGTTAAAAAGGTAATTATTTAAACCAAATAAACTATAACAAATGCACCCTTGAGATTTCAGTATTGTGTATGTTTTTATTTATATGTTGTGCTTTTGGGTTTCTGATCTCCTGCTTTATCTGCTTTCTTTTCCTCCTTTTTTTTTTTTAAAAAAAAAAAAATTGTTGCAGGATAAACTAATGACTATCCGAGATGACCCTTCAAGTAGTTGTGGTTTTGAAAGTTGGCTTTTCGAAAATAAGGAAGATGCGAAGATAAGTGCTGCAGCTAGTTTGGTATGAGTTTGCTTATGGATTTTACTAACTAGTGTCTTAAAATAGACCTTAAGTGGGATGTTTTGATATTTCCAACACTTTCAAGGCAGTGAAGACTTAAAAATTTAACCTTTTCAATTAAATTTTTTTGTTTATTGATTCCTTAACAAATGCTCTTAAACAAAACCCTTTATTTATTGAATCATCATTTATCTTACTACTTGTTCTTAAATAACCTTAAACAATTGTCCTAATTTAAATATGTACTTGATTAAGCAAATGATTATATAAGTCTTAATATTATAGAAATTTAGGTGAATTTTATAAAAATTATCCTTATATTTTAATTACATTTATTTCTCCTATTACCTAATACTCTTTTCACATGTTCATTTAATAAGGGTGGAATGAGATAATATAATTGATATTCTTTGAACTTTCTATAAGGACAAGTGACCATGAAAAAACTTGTTTTGAAAATCAACAGTTATTTGGAAATCTTGATACTATTTATCAACTATAGAAATTTCATTTACAATACTTTTATTATTGTATGTCTTATAACAGGGTATGGTTTTCCTCTGGGATTTTGAAACTGGACGCGAACAATTTTCGAAGTATTTAGGTAGTTTTGATAACCACGTCTTTGCTGGTGCATTATTGGGAATTGGCATTCTCAGTTGTAGTCGCAAGCATGACGGTGGTGATTATGTGAGCTCCTTTTATTCTTCCCTGTGTTCAGTACGTTTTATATATTCTATATCTTTTTTAGTTTTCAATGTTGTATCTTATTTGATTCCTTTTCAGGCAATGGGAATTCTACCTGACTATACGGATCACGAAGACTCTTCAATCAGGCTAGGTGCAATTATGGGATTGGGAATTGCTTATGCAGGTTCCCAAAATGAGGATGTAAGCTGTTTCTCTAAAATTTCAGAATCTTGTTACAGTAATAAAATTTCAAAATGTAGCTTTTCATTTCCAAAAGTTAAAATTAAGGCTTGCTTCTTTCAGTTACGGGACAGGTTGGTACCTTTACTGACTGATGTTGAAAATGTTGAAGCTTCCGTGATTATTTTCGCTGCTATTTCATTGGGCTTGATCTATGTGGGTTCTTTCGACATCGAAATTGCCCAAAATATTAAACATGCACTATCTTGTCTGAGTGAGTCTGGGTTGGGAGAGCCTCTTACAAGACTTTTACCTCTTGCTCATGGTCTTATATATCTCGGGAGGCGTGCGGAGACAACTCCTGAGTCTTTTCATGAAAAGATTAGAGATTATGCTTTCATGACATTTCAATCTTGTGCCTATGCTGGAACTGGGGATGTTCTCAAGGTAGGGTCTTACGATGAATTAGTTACAGAATTTTGTAAAGAAAAAAAAAAAACTGGCGCAACTTTTTATATTAACAATTGCTGAAGCTTCTTTTGTTTAATGCAGGTTCAAGATCTCTTGGCTCATTGTTCACAACATCCTGGTAGGAGCCAAGTGGACCACGGTCCTGCCGTGCTAGGAATCGCTATGATAGCAATGGGTGAAGAATCAGGGGCCGAGAAGGCAATTGGAACATTAAATGATCTTCTACAGAATGGAGGGCAGAGTATCCGCCAAGCAGTTCCTCTGGCATTCGGTCTACTGTGTGTATCAAATCCAAAGGTAAAATGGGTTTGCTTGTCCTGCCGTGCCCTTGATCAATTTGGAAATTTTTATATCAAACAGTGTGAGACACATTATTCCTACTACTAGTTTTCTTCTGCTAACCCTTTTACTTGATTGTGCCAGGTAAATGTTGTGGATACCTTGTGCAGACTTTGCCATGATACTAATGCAGAAGTAGTAATGGTAAGATGTTATACTTTACCCTAATTATTATGGCCCATCTCTTGCTACTTACTATTTGTAGCTAAAACAATAATGTGTATGCTTTAGGCGGCAGTTATCTCATTGGGTCTAATAGGTGCTGGAACAAAGAATAGCCAAATTGCTGATCTGCTTCACACTCTTTCAAGCTATTATGAATTTGATCCTGGTCGTCTCTTTTGTGTATGTTTCATCTAAGTTGCCTTATTTTCCAATTCCCATTGTTTTTGTATGGTCACTGCTGATTTTCTTTTACCATATTTACATACAGGTGCGGATTGCCCTAGGTCTTGTAAACATGGGAAAGGGCTTATTAACACTTAACCCATTTCATTCTGATCGCTTCTTACTATCACCGTGAGTTACACTTACACTAATTAGCTAGCCAATTGAGCTGGTGACTTACTCTCATGTTCACCATTATTGTAGTACAATTTCTAATCGACGTTGTTCCTTTCCGAGTTTTTTACAGATCAGCACTTGCTGGGCTAGTTGTTGTGTTGCATGCATGCCTTCATATGAGCATCATTGTGTCGGGTGAATATCACTATGTTCTATACTTGCTCGTTTTGGCAATGCAGGTTTGTTTCATTCCCCCCTTCTCCTTTTTTTAAGTCAGTCTGAGTTGCTATAATTTTTGTTTGTTGCAACACACACAGCCGAGGATGTTGATGACTGTGCGTGAGGACTTGAGGCCTCTGTCAGTTCCTGTGAGGGTTAGTAATAAAGCAGTAGATGTTGTTAGGACCTCCTTGACGCCAATCCTCCTGGCTGCTGGGGATAAAGCAGAGCTTGCAACTGGAAAGTAATGTAAACCACTCCCTTTAGTGTAGCTTATGTTATATTTCAAATATCCTTTTTTTTCCCTTTAATGCAATTGTCTTTCTAATATTTAAGTTGTTCTACTGCAGCTATATTCCCATATCGCCAATTCTTGAGGGTTTTGTTATCTTGAAGAGGAATTAGATTACAGGGAAGGGTGGAGACCGTGGTGGTTTTGTTTTTTAAACGACATTTCTCATGAAACTATATACCAAGCAACGGCATTATTTCTGCCAAACTCTGTGTGTCTTCTTTCAATTCTTTTTAGAGAAAAGATGAATAATACAATACTAACTGTTACGAATTAGATTGGACCACATTTACCTACCCATTGTCTCGTGATTTCGAGAGATACTTATCTTGATAGAACACATTTAACTGGGTGCTCCAAAAACATTAATAATCATTAAGATGAAAATAATACAAACAAAACAGGTCCTAAGATGTAGAATGTGATTTGTACAATTTAAAGCAATACAAAGCAAATTGAAATGCAGTCTCCTAACTAATTAATTATATACAAAATAATTTGGCATGCCAAACCAAACAACAAATGGCAGGGTTGTCAGATGGATTGATCCACCTCATGGAACAGTGTTTGCCCATGGTTTGTCCTACTTTAAAGATTATAATTTTTTGCTTTTATTAGATGGGTTGAGGCTGAGCCATGGGATAAGACTGGCACGAGGGCTGACTTCACCTAAAAACTCCAATTTTGGTTCAAATTGAATTTGTTTTTTCTTTTCACAGTTTCAAAACTTTCACTTTTAAATGGGTTAACCCTAGCTTGACCACTTTTAAATTTAATATGCATGTTCAACTAATTACTGCACAAGGCCCCTAACCCGCCTTTTTCTTGAAAGCTTATCAGATCATAACTTAAAAAAAGTAGCAAGAGAGCATTTGGGGCCAGCCACTGTGGCTGGGCTGAACGCGATGACGGTGCAGAACGGCACTGTGACAGTGGTCATGAACGTCGGCCACAGCGGCGAGGGACGACCACTATGCTGGTAACGGTAACAACACAAAATCTGATCAAAGCATCTCGAATTTTTTATGTTTGAATTTTTTAATGAAATAAATAAACAGTTACTCCCATTTCACTAATTCGTCTCAGCAAAGACCAAAATATAAAAAAAAATCATTTCACTCCTAATATACGTTGATTAGTTAGTTAGTTAGATAGATGCCAGTTTGTCAACTGCTTAGTTGGCTTGTATTAGTTTTAGCTTGTGGTACAAGTAATTCATTGTGTACTGAAACTGAGTCAATACTAGCTCTCTCTCTCTCTCTCTCTCTCTCTCTCTCTCTAGCTTCAGAACTTGTTACTTCTTTCCATTGGGCTGTCCAAGAAGAAGTTTGTGATGGATGATCCGGTGAGTCAGAAGTTTCGGTTCTTTTCTCACTCATTCTAGGGTTCTTTTTTCAACTTTGCATAGGGAAAAATCGAGTTTCTTTTTACTTTATTTTGGGATAATCTGTGCAGTCTGATCAGGATTCGGCGTTGAAGCAGCAGCTAGAGCTGTGTGTGAAGAATGCTCAGGATCGCGACCCCATGCTGCAGATGGATGCTCTTGAGCGCATGAGGTAAACCTGGTTTTACTTTAGAATTCGGTGATGAAGTGCAGTAAACACACAATTTGATTTGAATTGAATGTGATGTTTAACAACTGTTATTATTACATTTTTGCGAAAATGTGGATTGAAAAATGTGGTTGTGTTGTAGACAAGAAATTCGCAATTCAGCTAAGACACCGAAGATTCTACATTTGCATTATGCAACTTTGAAGGCATATTATGAGACTATGGCAGAGTCTGATTCAAAGGTAACTGTTGTGTTATTTCATTTGGAATAGTGATGTGGTATTTTGGTTCTTGACCAGAATTGCATTTTTCTTAATGCAGAAGTACTTAGCAGATGTGTTATCAGTTTTGGCCTTTACAATGTTGGCCGAAGAAGCCAGAGTAAGCATTAATTTTAAATTTTAATCTTGAGACGTTCTTTATCATTTCTTCATCTGTACATCATCTTTATGCTTCATTCTTGTTGGAGCCTGCTGCTACTTTTACATCTTCTTACATTTTTTTTAGATCTATTTGCAAGGATATAAGAAAAATCCTTTAATCTTAGAAACTGAGATAACAAACAAGTTTTTAGTTTATTTTAAATTCTTAATATTAAACAAAGAAAATAAGAAACAAGTCAAGCTTATACCTCATTCCAGTCTAACAATTTTTTAGAATTTAGTACATTTAGCGTTTTTGTTTTGCCTGTTAAATTGTGCTATTTCATTACTACATAGTGGTGGACCGAACTTTCCATAATGGTTTCAATTTGACAAATTATGTTATATGATTGTCAGAAAAGCCTCAAGTACAGATTATTGGGTTCAGATGTTGATATTGGTTCATGGGGCCGTGAGTATGTTAGGTGAAAAATTTGGTTATTTATTTGGATTTAGTGTTTTTTCCCCTCATGGTTTAATTAAATGGACTGATGTTATCTTACTGATTCAGTTGAAAAAATTAGAATTCCGGTTATTGAAGTCTGCCTTAAATCCTGTTATTTATGGTTTCTTTTATTGTCAGCAATCTGGTCATCGAAATTCAACAAGAGTATGCAATACGGAAGGTTGGCTTTTTGGCTAATTTAAATGACAACATTTATCTCTTAAATGTGCTATAGCATGCATGTATATAACATCAGGTCCATTTACTACTTATAGCATCAATATAGTCTATTATTTCCCTTTAAAAAGTAGGACTGAAATATTGTAGTTAAACCTATATGCAAAGCTGTGCAATGCACCGTGCCCATCGTTATAAAATAAAAATTAATAATAGTTGAACTAGATTTTATTCCCTTTATCTTTATTTATTTTTTCAGTTTCACTATTTTTCTATAATTTTTTATTTGATCACTTATGGTACAAATCATTTTCAATTTGGTCCTTAATCACAGTTCTGTCACATAGTTGACAGAAAATATTGACGTCGCACAATCCACATAAGATCTATGTGTGCGCCACATCAGTGCCGTTTGTGCATGTCAACATTTTGGTTAGATTTTTAACAGAATATTGATTTTTAATGATGTTTTATGTGAGAGACTACATTGTAAAAAATTAAAGATAAGAGAAGAAATTGATAAATTAAATAAAGGTTATTTGCCTCAATAATAATACATATGAAAGATTATTAGTGTGTATTACAATATTTTTGCACATATATTGGATTCCCTTTGTTATTTGGATTTAATTTGAGTGGTGTTAAGTTAACTATTATAAATTTGGTGTATTTGTTGTGTTCATCCTCAGATTGTTTTCAAGGTCCTGCTTAATCTAAACATTTTTTGCTGTATTTTTGTCATTTCACAAAGAGATCCCTGTAAAAGATCTCATGGAACTTGTGCGTAAAATAGTTGCTTTTTACACGAAGGTAAATTATATAACCTTGTTTTTTCTTGAAAAATTGTAAAACATTACCACAGGTGTTCAACTAGGACATTTATTTATTTATTGACTAATTTCAGTTGTGCTGCAGAATAATGCAGAACTTGATACTGTTGATCTTTTGATAGAGGTAATCTACCGGATCCATTTTAGGCTGTTTCTTATCTACTGCAGATGGTGAGATGATCTTCATTTTCATCTCACAAATTTTTAATGTTAGGTTGATTACCTTCAAGAATTGGGTAAACATACTGACAAGACAAATTATGAGAGGACCTGCTTATATCTCACCAGTTCAGCTAGGTAAATGCAGATTGGTCTTATTTAACTTAGGTTTTAAGAGAATTTATTTAAGCTAAGAACAGTTACAGATAAAGAGAAATGACTATAGTCTTTAATATATCAGCTCTTGGATCTTTTGTGGATTAATGATTTCATACTCTTTCACCTTTTTGTTTTCCTACTCTTATGGTATCTCTATTCTTTATTTTTGAATAATTACATTGTAATTATTTAATAATTAAGTGATGAAGTCATACAATGCTTTACGTAAGAAGACTTTGTTTGCTGGACCATTACTGCTGTGGATGAGGATTGGGAGTTCTTTGTTTGTGCAGTCACAGGCTTTCAAGCTTCTTAGTTTGGTTTTGAAAACTTATCTGCGAGTGCTTTCTTTTAATGTACAAGTTTACTGTGTGGAGTTTGACTTGCATTGGATTAGGAAGGTAAATAGTTTGATGGTGTATGCTATTAGTGTATCATATTCTATGACAAAGTATATGTTGTTTTCTTATATTTTTACTTTATTATGTTGTTTAGGGGAACTTGGAGAAATTCTTGGTTGTTTTGAAGTCTTAACACAACATTTGTGGGCATACCATCTTTATTGTGTATCCCATCAAGTACTCTTGGGTCCTTCCACTTATATTGTGCCCAAAAATGATGTGTTATACTTGTGTCCAACCAAGAATTTCTCAGGGTAACTTGACTCTCTTACTCTCTGTGACAGACACATTAAATTTAAATTTTTTAATTTGCAGATACCTCCAAGGACACGGTGGATCTGATATGTTAGTATTGTTTTGTGTATATTGGATCTACAAAAAATTTGGGGAATATACAAATGCACCCCGAATGGCATTGTTCCTGGGTTATAGTTCGAAGTATGCGAGGGAAATGTTCATCTCTTGTGATGATGTGCTTCAAAAGAAGCAGTGCTGTTTCATACTTGCACGGCTTGTAAGTCCTGTATTCTGTGTTAATATTTTCTGAATATATCTTTGTGTGCTATGTTGATGTTGTCAATCATACTCTGATTGCTTCTTATTAGTGTGTTAATAAATGGTGGTACTCGTAATTGAAATCCTCAAGAGATGATTTACAATGTCATAGTATTTATTTGAGGTTACTGTGACGCATCAGATGTTTAACAGTGAAGTTAACTAGTTAAGTGCTTACTTTTAGCTTGTTGGAGAGTGATGCCACTACTAGATTTGTTTTGAGATTTTCCTTTTACAGTTTTTGTGACAGCTATATGTTATGTTGGTTTATCATTTACATGTAGGGAATTACTTTCAAGCTTTATGACACGATGGCTGCTGATAATGAAGAAAGAGAAATGTTGCAAGGTATCATAAACAATTCTGAGTTAAGTGAAAGATATCTTACCCTTGCTTGTGATATTGGAATCATGGAGCCCAAGTTCCCTGAGGATATATACACGGTGGGACTTGACTTACCTGTTAATTTCACTCCTGCCTTATTCTTAATGATTGATTTGATTTGAATTCTTTTGCTTGCAGAGGTTTAATTTTTTACTTTGCGAAAGTGTGGTTAATCTTGATTTTGTTTTATTGTTTAAGGGTGCATATATTATTTTGGTTAATCTTGATTTTGTTTTATTGTTTAAGGGTGCATATATTATTTTTGTAGCTTGAGTTATGGTTGGTGGTTATTTCTATGAAATTGTATTGATAATTATATGTTGAACAGTTGATTCTGCTTAAACACCTTATGCGCCCTGCTGCCAACAGTCTCTCTATGCTAAATGTATCAGAAAATTATGTTTCTGGCAGTGCTATTTTCTGTCTCAAGTCTTCCAATTTTTTTTTTCATTTGCACTGAACCTCATATTTCAATCTGTTTGGATTTTTCATAGGGCCATTCTTTTGATGGCCAAACTACTGCTGGTGTAAATGCTGCTACTTTTGTGAATGCATTTGTAAATGCTGGCTTTGGTCAGGTACAATGTCCTCAATGTTGAATTTGTAGAAAAATAATGAAGAATGAGGAGTGAATAACAATATTAAAGGCTTTGGACAATACGAAATAAATATAGTTTACACTTTACATAAACAACAATATTAAAGTCTTAAACTATTTCTTATGTTTTTTCCAATTTCACGACTTCTATTATTCCAATGCAATATTTCTATCATTCTCAATAGTCAATGCCATACTAATCACGTGGCATAGCACATAGTCATATGCATCAAATCTTACACTTAGGGTGCGTTTGATTCAGCTTTTGAATAAAAATGATTTAAAATTGATTTTGTCATAGTATTGAAAAGTTTTAAACATTTTTGGAGAAGTTATTCATTTCAACTTCTGCTAAAAAGCTGAAAACATTATTTTTTTAGGATTATTTATTTTAAAAAATTATCAAAATGTGTGAGAACTGATTTTTTTTAGTTAAAAAAAAGTGATTATTTTACCAAATAAACTAAAACAACTGCACCCTTGATATTTCAATAATACTGTGTATATTGTCCTCATTTTTCTTTTATGGTTGCAGGATAAACTAATGACTGTCCCATGTGACCCTTCAAGTAGTGGTTCATCGGGAAATTGGCTTTTCAAAAATAAGGAACATGGCAAGACAAGTGCTGTAGCTAGTTTGGTATGAGTTTCTTTATTGAATCATCATTTATCTACATCTTTTGTCAACTAACTGTCCAGTTTTAAATATGTATTTATTAAGCAAATGAATATGCAAGTCTTAGTATTGGAGAAATATTGGTGAATTTTATAAAATTACCCTTATATTTTAATTACATTTATTCCATCTCTTTCCTAATACTCTTTTCACATATTCATTTAATAAGGGTGGAATGAGAAGAAATATTCATATTCTCTAAACTTTCTAAAAGGACAAACAATTATGAAAAAAACCAAGTTTTGAAAATCAACAGTTATTTGGAAACCAAGGTACTATAGAAATTTCCTTTACAAATACTTATATGATTATATGTATTTCTTAAATTTAGAAGGAATAATATATTCTTCTATTATTAAATTCTGAGGTCATTAGAGACCTATATATATATATATACATGAGTCTGCTAGCTATTTTAGGAAATATGGACAACTAATTATAGAGAACAAATTCCTATGATTGTGGGATTGTTTCTAAATACACAACCCTAATATTAATAGCAAGATACAGCTGTGATACAGAATAAAGATATAGTAAGGATAAAATATAAAACTTCCTAAAATGCACAGCACGGTTTTGACAGTATTATAACAGGGAATGATTTTTCTCTGGGATTTTCGCTCTGGACTTAAACAAATTCTTAAGTACTTAGATGATGATGATTACCACGTCCATGCTGGTGCATTATTGGGAATTGGCATTCTCAATTGTGGTATCAAGCATGACGCTGATCCCTGGAGCTTAGAATCTGTGAGCTCCGTTTATTCTTCCACAGTATGTTATGTATATCTTTTTAGTTTCCAATGTTGAATCGTATCTGATTCCTTTTCAGGCAATGGAAATCCTACCTTATGCAGCTTATACATCTGAAGACCCTTCAATCAGGATTGGCACAATTATGGCACTGGGAATTGCTTATGCAGGTTTCCAAAATGAGGCTGTAAGCCGTTTTTCTAAAATTTCAGAATCTTGTTCCAGTGATTATGTTGAGATGCATGTGGCTTTTTATTTCCATATGTTAAAATTAAGGTTTGCGTCTTCCAGTTAAAACACCAATTGGTGTGGATACTGAATGCTGAAGCTTCAGAAGATGTGATTATTTTTAGTGCTACTTGATTGGGCTTGATCTATGTGGGTTCTTGCAATAAGGAAATTGCTCAAAACATATGCACTATCTAATCGGAGTGAGTTTGAGTTGGAAGAGCCTCTTACAAGACTTTTACCTCTTGCTATTGGTCTTCTATATATTTTGAGGCAGAAATATGTGGAGATTTTACCTCTGTTTTTTCATGAAAAGATTAGAGATTATGTTTTCATGACATTACAATCGTGTGCCCATGCTGGAACTGGGGATGTTCTCAAGGTACGGTCTTATGTTACAGAATTTTTTTAAGGGAAAAAAAAAGTCTATGGTGCCGCATTTTTATGTTAACAATTGTGGACGCTTCTTTCTTTAATGCAGATTCAATATCTCTTGGCTCATTGTTCACAACACCCTGATAGGAGTGAAGTGCACCAGGGTCCTGCCATGCTAGGAATCACTATGATAACAATGGCTTAAGAATTAGGGGTTGATATGGCAATTCGGACATTAAATCATCTTCTACAGTATGGAGAGCAGAATATCCGCCAAGCAGTTCCTCTGGTACTTGGTCTATTGTGTGTATCAAATCCAAAAGGTAAAATGGGCTTGCTTGCCTTGGCCTGCTGTTTATCAATTTGGTAATGTTCTCTAGTATGCACATTGTCTCTCTCTCTCTCTATGGTAGACCCCACACCTTTGTGAATGTGGTTGTTAGTTGTCTATACTTTTGGCTTGTTCAAATAGCATAACTCTTATATTTAACAGTGTGAGACAAATTATTCCTACTACTATTTTTTTCTTCTGCTAACCCTTTTACTGGATTGTGCCAGGACAATGTTATCGATCCCTTAAGCATACTTAGCCATGGTGATAATTCAAAAGTAGCAGCGGTAAGATGTTAGACTACTTTACTGTAATTATGGTCCATCTCTTGCTTCTTACTATTTGTAGCTAAAACAATAATTTGTATGCTTTAGGCGGCTGTTATTGGGTCTAATAGGTGCTGGGACGAACAATTGGCGAATTGGTGGCATGCTTCGCAATCTTTCAAGCTACTACTGCCAGCATCCCTTCCTTCTCTTTTGGGTATGCTTCATCTAAGTTGCCTTATTTTCCAATTCCCATTGTTTTGTGTCACTACTGATTTTCTTTTATTGTATTTACATACAGGTGCGGATTGCCCAAGGTCTTCTACACATGGGCAAGGGCTTATTAACCCTTAATCCATCTCATTCTGATCGCTTCTTACTGTCACCGTGAGTTACACTAACTTGCTAGCCAATTGAGCTGGTGACTTGCTCTCATGTTATTTCTAATCAACGTTGTTCCCTTCCAATATTTTTACAGGACAGCGCTTGCTGGACTACTAGACGTGTTGCATGCATGCCTTGATATGAGAGCCTTGGTGGGGAAATATCAGTATGTTCTATATTTCCTCGTTTTGGCAATGCAGGTTTGTTCCATTGCCATTTACTCTTCTTAATAGTGGATTTATTCCCCCCTTGTTTTATAAGCAAGTCTGAGTTGCTATAATTTTTGTTTGTTGCAACACACAAAGCCGAGGATGTTGATGACTGTGGATGAGAACTTGAAGCATCTGTCAGTTCCTGTGAGGGTCGGTAAAGCAGTAGATGTGGTTGCACAAGCAGGCCGTCCCAGGACAATCACTGGTTTTACGTCCTTCTCGACGCCAGTCATCCTGGCTGCTGGGGAAAGAGCAGAGCTTGCAACTGAAAAGTAATGTAAGCCACTCCCTTAAATGTAACTTTACTAGCTTATATTATATTTCAATTACTTTTTTTTTTGGGGTCTTTAATGCAATTGTCTTTCTAATACTTAACAGTTGTTTTACTGCAGATATATTCCCATATCGCCAATTCTTGAAGGTGTTGTTATCTTAAAGGAGAATCCAGATTGCAGAGGAGAGTGAGGACGGCGATTTTTTATTTTTTGCTTTTTAACGAAATTTATCACCAAACTATATCCGAAACAATGTTATGAATTTTAAAGAAAAGTTGAATAGTACTAGACCAACACTACTACGATTTACCAACAGATTTTCCATTTAATCCACTAATTTTTCTACAAAGTTCAATCATTTACGTATGGGTTCGTACATGAAAAGATAGCAGTTATGGAATCAATTATATATAATATTCATTTCTACGTACGAAAGTTGGTACTCCACAACAGAAGTACAATTGCTATACGACATATGATCATACAAGCAAGACTCATTGCAGAAATGGCAATGTGCCACTCTTGAGGCAGAATTCATTTCATTCATTCATTAATAATTAGAAAGGAGAATACAAACAAGCAAAGCAATACATATACGTCTCTTTACCAGGTGTATTCCCATTGTATGGCACCACTCAAATGCCAGCTAATTAAGGCGCATGTACCGTGTTGGATGCCAAAGGCTATATAAGCCTCACCTTTTTAGCCTAAATAAGATTTTGCACAAGTTCATAGTAGTAAATCTTCCTTCCAAAATAATCCTAACTGGTCACGTCTCCCATTAATGGCACAAGAAACAGCATGTCATAACAGAAATGGGTGTATGTGTGTATGTAATAATTTTGTACACTTCTTTTTGCATTATTGTAATCGAAATTTAAGCTTATTTTGTTAGCATTATTTGGTCATTCCTTATTTATGCCCTCCACTATAAATAGGATATGGACCCCAATGAGCTTTTACTGCTAAAGCATATGCTACTTTCAAGCAAAAACAACATTAAAAAAATTTCTAGAATCTCCATTTTTGTGGAAATTGATGATGGCCTTGCCTTGTGAGTTTACTTCAAAGATTGTTAATGTGATGTTGAAGCTGAAGGAACTGGGAGAGGAAGATCCAAGAAGGGTCATTCACTCTTTGAAAGTTGGATTTGCCATCACCTTGGTTTCTACATTTTACTATCTTGATCCTCTTTATGATGGTTTTGGTTCATCTGCTATGTGGGCTGTTTTCACTGTCATTGTGGTCTGAGAATTCTCTGTAGGTAAGTTTTCATTATTTGTTTTTCAATTGAAACTTACAACTGAACATGTTTATTTATGGAATGTTTACTTGAATTCTAGTTCATGCAATTGGTTATGTGACACATGCAGGAGCAACACTTGGGAAAGGATTGAACAGAGGCTTAGCAACTCTCCTGGCGGTTACACTTGGGATTGGATCTTGTTACTTGGCTAATTTAACTGGAAATATTGTACAACCCATAATCCTTGGGACCATAATTTTTCTACTAGGTAATATTCACCTGTCCATTTTCATTTTATTTATCAAAATCATCATCATCTAAAGTCAACTACCTTACTGGAGCCAGGTCGACCCATTACTATTTTTTTTTTTTTCTATTCACGATACTTAAAGCCAAAACCATACTTAGGGTTAAGGAAAACAAGTGGTGAACCACTTAAACCAACCAAACATTGGCATTCACTTGCCCATTTGACCTTAATGGTCGTAAATGGTTTTAGATTGTGGTCGTAAACCACAATTGCAGCCATAAACCACAATTGCGGCCACAATATTGTTATTACATTAGTCTCTGCTATCGCATCACAACAGCAAAAGCGGCCACATCAATTGTATTTTCTTGTAATTTTTCGCAATTGTAATAATCACAAGGCAATTGCATTTGCGACCGCAATTCAAAACCATATGGAAGTCAAGTAATAAAAGGCACTATTATTACTTTATGTTCCCCAATTTTGCTTACTGACATTGAACAACAAAAATTAAAGAATGAAAATGTGTGGATGATTGCATCGGCAGGAGTGACATACATTCGATTTTTCCCTCAACTGAAGGCGAGATATGATTACGGGTTGCTGGTGTTTATATTGACATTCTGCTTTGTATCTGTATCACGCTACAGAGAGGACAAGATACTAGACATGGCAAAGAAAAGGGTAGCAACAATTCTCATAGGTGGTTTAATCTTTATGTTGGTTTGCATTTTTATGTACCCTATTTGGGCTGGTGATGATCTTCACAATCTTATATCAAAAAATATTGAAAAACTAGGGAACTTCTTAGAAGGTACAAAGTTATTACAAACCAGCAAATTTGGCAAAACTGAATTTGTGGTCTGGAGAAATTGAGTAAACCTTCACTTTAGCCTCTTAGGTTGACCGCGTTGGTCATGTTAGTTTCAGGTTATGGAAATGCACCTTCGTAGTTCCTAACATTTCCAAAACTCGATCTAACAAGTTTATGAGAAAGACTAACTTGATAGATGTTAAATGACTAAGGCGCATTTCCTTAACTTGTGGACTAACATGAGTAGCATTGCCACCCCAAGAACTAAAGTAAAGGTTTACTCGATGAATTTTCTTGCACTTTATATGCAGTGACTCCTATGTTGTATAGTTGTTGAAAATGACACCAATGCAAAATTGCAGGTTTTGGCGATGAATATTTCAGAAGATCAGAAAATGGAGAATCTAAGAAATCACTTCAAGGGTACAAAAGTGTTATAAATTCAAAACAGGCTGAAGAAAACTTGGTAATATTATAAGAAACCAAAACTGTGTTCCCTGCATTCACCAAATATCAAAGTTGTGCAGCTTATTAATTGGATCATTTGTCCATTTTACATATATAGGCTAATTTTTCAAGGCTGGAGCCATGCCATGGTGGTTTTAGATTTCATCATCCTTGGCGGCAATATTTGAAGATTGGAAGCCTATCTAGGCAGTGTGCCTATCGTATTGACGCCCTTAACGGCTTTCCTGACTCTACCTTGGTACTAATTGATCTCATTTGATGAAAAATACATAGAGTTAGTGTATGAACCTATCAAAAAAAGAGGAAAAAAAGAGAGAAGGTGAAATCATGTTAAGTTATTTTTTAACTGATTTTTAGCGTCAAACTATGGTTTAAACAGGAATTGAAAAATGTTGGTATCTTGAACAATTGCCAACTAATACATAAACCAGACACATCATTAATTCTTTGACATCTTCATTACAGACACCATCAGAAATCATGAAGAAAATTCAAGAACCATGCATAGAGATGGCCACAGAAACAGGGAAGGCTTTGAAGGAATCAGCAACGGCAATCAGCAAAATGGTTCCACCATCAGCTTCTGAACCTCACATGACCAAATCTAAGGTTGCCGCCTCGAGCCTCTTGACCATGCTCAAAACCGGATTGCGGGAAGGCACCGATCCCTCTGAGGGCATACCAGATGTCACCGTGGCTTCCTTGCTGCTTGATGTGGTTTCTTGCACCGGAAGACTCCTAGAAGCAACACATGAACTATCCACACTAGCAAAATTTAAGAACAAGAATACCGAAGTTGCACAGCAGCATGAAGCTCAGAAACCATATGATTGTGACAACAATGGTGGACCTCATCATGATGTCATAGAAATCAACTAGCCAGATATAAACTTATCTCAAAATGGGGAATTCATAATTGCATAGATTTTACTGACAAATTAGTTGACTAAACAGTTAGATGTAAGTTAGATAATACACGTACTAAAAATAAGGCCCTCATGAAGAAATTTGTTACTAGGCATACCAGACATTGTTAACTTTCTTTGTATTGTGATCCTTATGACATGTCATGTTTCAAAAGAGGATTGTGAAAACAGTTACAATAACTAATTTCCAACCAAACACACCCTTAAATATGTGAGCTTGTCTAAATTTCACATTTTGTTAATAAAAAAAAAAGCGGTCCACTATGAAATGAAAACCCACACTTTGCCATCATATCTTGTGTCTCAAAGTGCATTTTTTCAGTGCTACGAGTAACTTGTATCCCCAAATTAAAACCTTATCTATCCTAATTAACCTTTAATCGCCTAAGTAAAGACTAATTAACTATTAACTAATCTGTGCTAATTAAAATACATAATTGACATACACAACTAACAAAATAATCATTCATCACATTTGTTTCAAATATTATTTATTTACTAGTTTGGGATAATGATTAATTTGATGTAATTTAAATATCATAGAAATGATATTGATAAATTTTAAAAGCTTTAGAAATGAAATTGACAAATTTAAAAAATTGCAGGGATTAAATTAGCAGATTTTAAAAATTTCAAAAACTAATTTGTTAGCGCATGTATGTATGTCGTCATGGCACTTGGTACTCACAGGAGAGTTAATGCAAGAGAATTAAAAATAACTGGATGATTTAAAACTTAGAAGAAATTTTGTTCACAATAAAGAGTAATTCGCAGGTTTACTCAATAAATGATTTTATCATACGTAACGAGCCCCCTTGGAATCTCACTGTTCATCACAGTTCTCTCTTCTCTTCTCTTCTCTTCTCTTCTCTTCTCTTCATCCCTGTTCGCGCCGCTATTCTCCGCGCCGCCCACTGTGGTGAGTTTCTCATCTCTGTGCTATTCCTTGTGATTTTCCTTTTGTGTGGTTTTTCTTACCCCATTTTGGTTTCCAAGCTTCTGGAGCTTGACTGTGTGTGCTGTGTGTGTGATGAGGCGTATATGGAAACTAAGTGATTGAGGGCTTAGGGTTTCATTTCACTGAATTTAGTAAAGCAACAAGTGATTGTTGTCTGTGTCTCAGATCTGAAAATGCTAAGTGTGGCCTAAATCTTCTGCTCTCTTATCTATATGTTATCTCACTTATTTTTGACAAATTCTTAACTTTTTTTAGGGTAAAGAAAAAATTGTGTTTTATGCAGTATGTTGTATTTTATCCCCAGGGTGTGAAGATACCTTTTCGGTTTTTCTGTTTTCCTGAGATCCTGATGAAGTTATTTTTCCGACTATCTTTGTATTTTGATTGAATCTTTTGTGCACATTGAAGCCTGTAGGTTGAATCCTCCTGACCTGGTTCTTCTGAAGCTGTGGGAAGAAGGAAGATTTGGGAAAAAAGAACATGAGGGTAAAATGATAATTTTAGCTTGCAGTGGCCCATATGGTCACTAACACTTGCCTCCCCACAGTAAAAATAAAGCCTCCGGCAGAACCCCCTTCAAAATACAACTACCCACTTCACTTTTCCAGTTTGTCACATTTGCTGGCAACCCTTTGATCTTACAGCCAGTTCTGTCCCTATGCTCCGAGCATTTCACAAATAATGTTTTGATGTTTGTTTGATAGAAAGTGAACCTAAATCTGGGTGCCTACTTAATGTAAGTGCAATTCATTCATTTATTTTTTTTCAAATAATCGCGTATATGTAGTGCACTGCTTTGTTTTACTTGTTCCCATAAAAAAAATTAGGATTTTGAGATTTGACTTGCTTGGGTGGTGACCCTCTGAGGTTGGCACTGGACTGAAGACACATATATGTTTTAGATTGATTGGAAGTGATGGAATGGAGTGGAAAAGAATGAAATAGAATTAGGCGCTATTGTTTCAATTCATTGAAATAGAATGGAATTGAATGGGTATTAGTCAGTTATGTGCTGCAGTGACTAGTACTTTGTAACCACTTTTGAGTTCCTGGTTTTGGTAATTTGTAGAGACTGGAGTTGAAGGAAGACTGTTCTCGAGGCTTGGGTTTTGCCTAGATTACCGGCAATTGATCTGAACTTGTATTCATTGAAGCTTGAACATAGGAATTATCGGAGCATCTGTTGACGGTTGAGAGTGTAAGGAATATGTTGAGCTCCGAAATTTGTCTTCCTTCTGGAATTGCAAATATATTTTGTCTCTTTTAGCTGCATTGGAGAATGATCTTGAGTTGATTATAAAATATTTTGTGTAGTAATCTAATTGTAATTGAGTCCAATGTCGACTCAAATTTTTCGGCCACCCATTCAAGCCTGACTGGAAATCCTACTTCTCTCACCTGTTGGCTTTGCCCCTTGCCCATCTTATGTTTAGAAATTCTTCTATAGATTTAGTCTACACAGCTTGTGTACATTAAGCTTATTTTAAATGGAAAGTAGTTGAATGGCACACAAACTTGTGCTGGATATTTTAGATTTTGTTTATCAGCATTATAATGTGTAAAGTTTTTATTAGTTTAGTCTGCTCAAATTTTGTAGTGCAAGTCTATAGAAGAATTTTACCCCTTTGACGGAGTTCTTCAATTTACAGGGCATTGTGAGCTGGTTATTCATGTCTCTCTCCTCCAAACTTCCACATCAGTTCATCCTCATTAGGACTTTTGTGAATGCGAAGGTCAAATGGGTCCGAGACCCATATCTTGATAGTGCAGTCCTGAAAGAGAAAGATCTCATACATGCAATTTCCCTCAAGAACGAAATCATTTCATCTCCTTCTGAATCCCTCCCCATCTACATTGCTTCTCTGCTTAAAGCTCCCCTGAACCTTTACACTACAACTACCAAATTCATAGACAAGTATCATTGTGTTTTTACACAATTCCAGCCACATCCTGGCTCACCCCCACATGTCAAGCTCACACCTCTAGCTTTAGCCCTACACAAAGAAGAAATGGCTATCCACAATTCTCCCACTATCCGCGAAGACACTGTTCAGAGGCTTGCAAGGCTTCTAATGCTTGCCGGCATGGCAAAATTGCCGCTTTATGTAATTGAGAAGCTCAAATGGGATCTGGGTCTTCCTCATGATTATGTTAAGACTCTTTTGGCCGATTACCCTGATTATTTTGATGTTTGTACTGTGGAAGATCCATCATCTGGAAAAGAATTGCTTGCGTTAGAGCTTGTTTCTTGTAGAAAAGATCTTTCTGTGTCTGAGTTGGAGAAGAGGGCAATGAACTTAGACTATAGCGGAGATAAAAGAAGACACGATATTGCATTTCCTATATTTTTGCCAAAAGGTTTTGATTTACAGAAGAGGGTGAAAACTTGGGTTGAGGATTGGCAAGCGTTGCCTTACATTTCTCCATATGAAGATGCATTTCATCTTGACCTGAATAGTGACCAGGCAGAGAAGTGGACAGTGGCAATTTTGCATGAGTTGCTTTCTCTTCTAGTTTCAAAGAAGACAGAGCGAGGGAATTTGCTTTGTTTTGGAGAGTGTTTGGGGTTGGGCCTGAGATTTAAGAAGGCTTTGGTTCATCACCCTGGCATATTCTACATTTCCAATAAGATTAGGACTCAGACTGTTGTGCTTAGGGAGGCTTATAGAAAGGACATTTTGGTTAAGAAGCATCCGTTGATGGGTATGAGATTTAGGTACATTCACCTCATGACTAAGACTCAGAAGCAACATCAACAAACTGGGTTTCAGGATTATCAAGAGATTGAAGCTTAGCTGTTGAACCTGAAGTGGTTTCGATTTCAAACTGTCCAACTTACAAATTGTGTTTGATTTTCAAAATACTGATTGTTATGGTGTGTCCTTTGAAAGACGTTGGTTTCAAGCTCAAGATCAACTGTATGAACTTAATTTCCATCATATTTCTTTTTTAATCTGTGTTATCATTAAAAATTACACTAGTTGACACTAATGCTATAATAGTTGAATACAGTAAATGTAGTCAGAGTAGGGATAAACCACTGTCCTTTCAGAACCTCATCAAATACTGATTGTTAAGATGTGTTCTTTTGAAAGATATTGGGTTCAAGTTCAAAGACAACTTGTATGAACTTAATTTCTGTAATATTTATGCATTTTTTCAATTATGTGTTATCTTGAAAGTTCACCCTTGTTTGTTGGCACTGATCCTACAATAGTCACAAAAAGGTAAATGTATGTTGGAATTGACTGCTGTTGGAATTAGTAAACACTAATGCACAAAAACATGAACGTAGTCCATGTAGGGATGGCGGATCTAATGCTGTTCGAACTTAGGATAATTGCTATTATTTTTCTTTGCAATTTCCACAAGTTGCTTCCAACATCCCATTGCATGGTCATTGCTAAGATGTGTTCCTTTGTCTTTGGTGTAAAACTCATAATCTTTATAGATGGATTTTTCTATCGGTTATGCTGAGAGATTAGAAATCTTTGCTTTATTGATGCTTTCTTTTTTCTTAGCTTTTGCTCTTGTCAAGAGGATATCTTGTATTCCTTTCTCTTTGTATTTGTCCTTTCTTTATCTTATTGTAATTCTTCTTTTATCAAAAAAAAAAAAAAACGATTTGGTGTGTTCCTTTGAAAGACATTGGTTTGAAGTTCAAGATCAACTTTATGAACTTAATATCCATAATACTCATACATTTTATTTTAAGTATCTTGCAAATTTACAAGAGTTGACACTAATGCTGCAATAGTAAAAAAAAAGGGTAAATGCACTGGACATAGGGATGACAGATTGAATGGTGTTGGAACTTAGTAAAGTTGCTATTATCTTTCTTTGCAATTTCGGGTTTTCCTTTCAACTCCCCATCAAATGTTCAATTACAATTTCTTGTTCTTTGCTGTTTTCACATAAAGATAGCATAGTCATCTTAAACTAGCTAAGGGTGTTGTGTAGATAATTAAAGCTATTTAATTTCTTATCTACATAAGTTTTTATTAATTTGTTGGACTGAACTGCATGAGTTGTAAATAGAAAATTTTGCTTTATTTCATGTTCCCTTCATCCACATGATTTTACTTTTAAATACCATCCTGAGTTCTTTTTTATCATTTGTGCAGCTAAAGTGCCAGTGGGGTGCAGTCCTTAGTCTAGCTCTTTTCTTCCCTTGCCATTGGTATTGTAGTGAGCATTTATCGGGCATGAAAATAGTCGGATGGCACCGTCTTCTCTTTGGTCTTCCTCTAATTTTGTTGCTTACTCATCTGTTTTCTGGTGGGTAATACCTTCATTCCTTTTTGCAAGTATAGGTCTTTCTTTTTGCAAGTGGGTTTTATAAAGTGAACTTCATTGTCCTTTTATCAGTGATGGAGTTGCAGAAGAACTCACAAATGGTGGAATCTCCCAAAAAACTTAATAAGAAATTCGATCATCTGGTTCTTGGTCCCGCTGCTGGACAAGGCTTGTCTAATCGATTGCATTGCCAAGGTTTCTGTCTCTCTATTTTAGTAGTAATTCCTGATTTGCTTTGGTTCAAAATCATGTGGTTCCATCTAGGTTTGTCTTGGAAGTTGGAACTTTACATTATCTAGAATAATTCTACTTGCAAAAACCTACCTTGCGCTAGCATATCACAACACAAATATGGTAACTTCTTGATGGCATATTAGTATTTGGAAGGACTGCTTTGGGATTTTTGTCATTTTAGTTCACAAATATTGAATTGATTATGAGGTTTTGTAAAGTTATTATGATAGGAAGCATGTTGGATATAATTTATGGTGCTAAAGGATCTTTTGCATTTTTTTTTTTATGGTAATTTAGATTTCTCACTAAGTCCTACAGTTGGGGATTGTTAATTATTGGTAGTGTTACTGTTGAGATTTTCTTGAAATTGGTTGTTATTACTTATTACGTTACTTTGGCTTTGCATTATAGTATCTAGGGAGCTGACTTATATGGACCGACCTGGGTTTGGGACCAAATTGGTCACTAAATCCTAGCCATCAGATTTTGAATGAATGGTCCAAATTATAGTCATGAACTTAATTTTAACAAAATGTAAAACTTTCTTTTGCTAATGTCTTTTCCTATCATGCTTTGGGTATTATTAATTTGTAATTCTGTATGTATACTTCATATAGCACTTGTGTTTTAGACCATAGGCCAAATGATTTTTAGTATAAGTTCATCAGATTACCTTGATTTGTCATTAATCTTATTTTGGATAGGTTTATTTTTGCCATGAACCATCTTTTCCAAAAGCTTAAATTGCTAGGTAGAGGCAAATGAATGACTTTATATCTTAACACGTTTCCTCACACAAGCACTTTGGGCTTCAACTCAGTTTTTTAGAAGAATGAGTGCAAGAAACATCAAACTCTAGACCAATTGGTCATAAAAGCTCTGATACACTAATACTATGTCATGTTCTATTCCTCCCAAAAGCTTTAAGCCATTGGGTAGAGGCAGATAAATGACTTTATATCTTAAGAATTTATGAATGCTGGTTTTTACACTTACAATTTCCTTTTATTGATTTGTGTACATTTAATGGTCTAAATTGTATCATTGTTTTTCTGTTTGAGTGGTTTAACTACTTTTCATGTTCACCTTTTTGGTTACAAGTTCATAGTTCTTATAATGTATTTTACATGTTCATTATTCACAGGGACAAAAGCCCTTAACAGAACACACAGTTCTAACCACCGATCAGGGTTCGAGGGTGATATCGCATTTGTCACTGTCTTTACCATTTATAATTCTTCTGTCAATAATGTAGACGATAAATTATCAAACGCAGTTGTTGGCAATGCTTCGTATACTAAGGTGGAGAGGTCAATGGCTGTGTTGACTGCCTTCATTAATTTTATTCAGGTAGTTATTGGGTCAAACTTGTGGGTTGGCCATATTACATGCCATTTATTGTATTTGATTGCCATGTTTACTATGTCTTTACTTAGTATAATGTTGAGAAGTTTGTTGTCTTTGTGTATGATTTTACACTTTTGGAGTTCATTATCTGGAATTAGAAATTATGGGAAACAAGGATGGAGCTCAAGTGATCAAGTTGTAATGTACCTTTGTGATGTAAAATTGTTTGACTTGAATTCAACCAAAGAATGCCTATTTGTTAAAGGGGAGGCAGCCATTGCTTCTACTACTTCCATCCATAATCCATTCATTTTTTGTTAATTATTTTTTAATTTTTTTAAGTTTGTTTGATCTTTCTTCTAACTGTCAAACAAATAATGCTTTGTTATATTTGCTTACCACTTCTTTCATAAATCAAAGCTTAGTTCATGTTACAGATCCAAATATTTGGGCATGTAACTTTTCACGTGAATTCTTATTGTCGGCTTTAAGCATATATATTTTTTTTTCTCTTTACAATTATTCTAGATTTAGGGTTTCTTTTTACAATTTCCTCAACTTCTGGTATGGATAACGTGTGCAGGTGGCGATGCCCCAAAGCAATGTGGTCATCCTCACCGATCCAGTGTCTGACTTCTCAGTACAGAGAAGGGGGGTCTCCCTGTATCCTATACAAGGTGAATATTCACGAGACAAGTTGATGCTCCAAAGGATCAGGTCTTACATTGTAAGATCACATTGCATCTGCTGTAGATAGAAAATATTTTGTCTTAAAATAGTTTGCTCATCCTTATGAATCTGTTTTGAACATTTCCTCTCTGTTTTTCGGTAAACCTATACCAATTATAATGATAATTTATAGTCTTATCATAAATACTTGGCTTTGGCCGCAATTATGTGCACAACAGTAGACCAAGGGTTTTTGCAAATTTGTTTTTTTGGTCATTCTTTCTGTTTGATCTGCAATTCTATAGTCATATCATTCGCTTCTTTAATCATTACTTGTGACCATGATTAGAATATAAATACTCTTGACTTTTTCTTCCTTACAGAAATTTTTGGATGTAAGGCATCAAATGCTTTCTCAGAGTCCAGGGAATATTACTCACTACATCTTCACTGATTCTGATATAGCAGTGGTCGATGATTTAGGGCAGATTTTTCGTGACCATCCAAATTTTCATCTGGCTCTAACATTCAGGAACAACAAGGGTCAACCTCTAAATTCAGGATTCATTGCAGTTAGGGGTACCCCTGATGCAGTTTTAAGGTGAACAAATTGTACAATTCCATTTAGTTGCATTTGCTTTGTATGTGACAACCAAGCTTTCTTTCAGATGGGGTTGGTTACATGATCAAACAATGCCTTTGAGCTCTACCAAAAACCATATTTTCATTAAAGGTTTCTCTTAAAGTTTATTACAAAAAATTAAGAACTGTTGGGCTGATTGTCTTACTGGACACTCACAATACATGACCTATAACGCGTGTTAGTATTTGGGACATAGTAGGCAGTGATTGATGTCAGAACTAGGGCATTTGATGGGCTATACCAATCCTTAGGTACTAAAGCGAGGGAAAGAGGTATTTACAAGCTCACTAAAGGTAGGGAAAGAAGGACAATAGATTTAGATAATGTAAAATGCATCAAGGATGAGGAAAGTAAAGTTTTGGTATCGGAACAAGACATCAAGGAAAGATAGATGAGCTACTTGTAAAAGTTATTTAATGAAGGGTGAGAGTTTCTTCTACACTTGGACAAACTGAACATCAGGGAAGAAGACCAAAATTATACTTGTTACCGTAGAATTCAAGAATTGGAGATAAAGGAAGGAGATAAAGGAAGCTGTAAAGAGAATTGGAAAATGGAAGGCGATGGGACCTGATAATATACTTATTGAAGTATGGAAATGCCTAGGAAAGAAGGGTATAAGTTGGCTAACAAAGCTCTTCAATAAGATCAAACTGGTCGAATAAAATCCGAGATGAGTAGAGGAGGAGCATCTTGGTTCCCATCTATAAAAACAAGGGAGACATACATATTGTGCAAATTACATATGGATTAAGTTGATTAGCCATACTATGAAACTATGGGAGCGAGTAATTGAGCAAAGATTGCAATTAGAGACACACATCATAGAGAACCAGTTTGGTTTTATGCTCGGGAGGTCTACCATGGAAGCGATGTACTTGTTGAGGAGATTGATGGAGAGGTATCAAAGGGATCTGGGAGACTTATATATGGCTTTTATTGATTTGGAAAAGGCTTATGATAGGTCCCAAGGGAGATTTTATGGAAAGCTCTAGAGAAGAAAGGAGTTCAAATTGCTTATTTACGAGAAATCAAAGATATGTATGAAGGGGTCACAACTAGTGTGAGAGCGTAACGTGGAGCAACAAAAGATTTTCCCCATCAAAATTGGTTTGCAGCAAGGGTCAACTTTGTCTCTATCTTTTTTACCCTAGTCTTGGATGTCCTTACTGAACAAATTCAAGATTTAGGTGCTATAATGCTTGCTTTTTGTGGATGATATAGTTCTGGTAGGAGAATCAAGATAAGAGTTAAATGGGATGTTAAAACTATGGAGACAAGCTTTGGAAGCTCATGGTTTTCGGATCAATAGAAGTGAGACAGAGTATATGGAATGTAAGCTTAGTAAGAGGCATCTAAGCTCTAACTTAGGTGAAAATTGGGGATGATATCATACCACAAGTCACAAGGTTCAAGTATCTCGGAGTCATTATTCAAATTGATTGAGAGATAAAGGGAGATGCAAACTATAGGATTCAAGCTGGTTGCATGAAGGGGAGGAGTGCTTTGAGGGTTTTATGTGACAAAAGAGTACCACTCAAGATTAAGGGAAAATTTACTGCACAATTGTGAGACCGGCAATGTTATATGGAATTGAGTATTGGATGGTAAAAAACCAGCATGAAATTAAACTCTATTTTGCAGAAAAGATGTGTTGGATGAGTAGACACATTAGACAAGATAGGATTGGAAATGAATGTATTAGGGAGAAAGTTGGGGTATTAACTATTACGAAAAAGATGGTAGAATCTCGCCTTAGGTGGTTTGGGCATGTGAGGAGAAGACCTGAAGAAGCTTGATAAGAATGGTAGATCAGATGACCAGTAGCTTAGTAGTTAGAGGTAGAGAGAGACCTGGAAAAGCCATAGAAGAAACTATTAGAAGTGATTTAGAAGTTAATGACTTGAATGTAAACATGGTCCATGACAAAACACTATGGTTTCACTTGATCAATGTAGCTGACCCCACCCCACATAGTAGGAAAAAGTTGTTGTCCATCAATTGTTGATGTAATAGGTTTTGCAATATCTATGAATCATGTAGCACCGGTGATTTATAATGATGTATTTTCTTGTTCACTACATTGAGACTTGTTAAGGAACAACTCCATAAAAGCTTAACCTATTAGGGCTAGGGCTAGGGCTGGAGCTGAGCTTAGCTAAGCTGGGCTTGGGCTCGACTCAGTAATAAATGAGCCAAATTTCTTGGCTCCGGCTCAACTCATTAGAAGCTCACGAGCTGATCATCAGCTCGTGAGCCAGCTCGACATACACCATGGTACCGGAATGGACCAGCCCAGCACCTGTATCCCAGTGTATTTCAATAAAAAACGTTGATCTTAATTTAATTACTGATTGAAAATAATGCAGTCCCATTGAAAGTAACTGGGCCCTGCATTTAGGAAAGCCTTGTTACAACACTCCATTTTATAGGCAAACCACTTGGTGTGCCACTCCTATGTATTCGATGCGGGAGTCAAGTAATACACACTGCTTTATTGATCACTTAGATGGGGGACTGTGGAAGACTTTTCATACCGGAAATGCATTCTTAGTGCCCTTGAGCTAGAAAAGGCAGAGAGCCAGAAGAAAAAAAATGGTTGGGGCAAGATGACAAGAAGCTAGGTGGCAATCTGTATTTCGTTGTCCCCTGGAGCAGTCTTCAGGGAACTACCAGATGGATAGTTGAGGCTGGATGGAGTATTGGAACTGAGTGGCTCACTAGGAAATGACTCATCAGACCGTGTTTATCATTATTTCGGTTTATGCACTATGAATTAGGATGATTGGGGGTCTCTCAATATTGGGTCTAGCATGCAAACGGGCATTGGATGGACAAAGGAATGATATAGCACTAGTCTCCTAGTTGCAGACACATGTTTGATGATAATGTGATACTTTGTAATGTAATTGACTGGTTTCGATTTGTATTGCTCCCTAATCTCTCTCAATATCTGATTTAAAAGTTTGTCCCATATCTTATATCCATGGTATTACATTTTCATAAAAGATTATTTATAATATTAATATTGTAATATCAGCATAAACTTTTATATATGGAGAGAGAGAGAGCTCCGTTGCTAATGAATTGAACATAACAAAGCTCAAGCTTGGCTCATTTATTAAACGACCTCAAATTTGAGCTCAAGCTTAGCTCACGAGCTCACCTTATTGAGCTACTAAAGAAGAGTCGAAAATAGCTTAGGAGGGTTGACTCACTTCCACCCCCTAATGAAGGCTCAAAGGTCTAACTCACACTTAGTCACAAGGCTCTGGTGCCATTTCAAGAACCAACTCTCCAAAAATGTTTTCTTGGCGAATGATCATGAATGATTGTTTTTCTAACAAGAACCAATCAAATTTGAACTCTATTTTGATGTTAGCATTCCAATGTTAAAAAATTGGAAAATAGTGAGGAATTTTGATATTCATATAATTATTGTTCTTACAAATTGCGCTTCATGTTTACATATAAAAGTCAGTACCTGCAAATACTTTTGATTGCTTCTTTGCTCCTTTACAATTTGATATTACCATCAGTATCATGGATTTTTTTCCCCCTGTTCTGTTGATTCTATTTCTCCAATGAACATGTTTGAAAACCAGTAGATCATTTTTTGTTTTCCTACTTTCTCCCTCTTGTATTCTTTTTTTTCCCAGCCCTTGAATTTGATTTCTGAATCTATGCAGGGCGAAGCTTTTTCTACAAGAGGTTTTGAGAATTTACCGAACAAAATACATGAATGCTTCCCGCATGCTGGGTGATCAGTTAGCACTTGCTTGGGTTGTGAAGTCGAAACCGCATTTTGATGCCAACAGGTTTTCCAAATCTCTAGCTTTCTCTGAAGACATTGGTGGGACTTCAGTACTGTTCTTACCATGTGCTATCTACAACTGGACTCCACCAGAGGGTGCTGGTCAATTTCATGGCATGCCATTGGATGTCAAGGTGAATTGCAAACTTTAAGTGTGTTCGAATAAACTTAATTTGGGTTTACATTAACTTTTCTGAAATCCCTTTTGTTTTTTCTTTTTTTTCTTTAAAGTGATTATTTTCAAAGTTAAACTGCTACCAAACATAACCCCAAGGGTGCAGGTTCAAACTTGTTTCCTTGGGGTGAGGTAAATGTAAGTTCCTTTGTAGCTCACTGAGCCAAGAGGCTTTCCTTATCTTAGACCGAGGCGCCACCCCCTCACCCTAAGTTTTATATACCAAAAAGAAAAGAGAAAATTGTGTAGCTTGGGCTGAATGCATTCGGCTGCTTTAGCTGAATGCAATTTTTTGGGTAGTTTGGTTCTGGAAATTTTGAAAAAGATATATATTTTCTTGTTAACACTGTTTTGGCCCTGGTTTGTTTCTTGTATGCAGGTTGTTCATTTTAAAGGATCAAGAAAACGTCTAATGCTCGAGTCTTGGGATTTTTATTCTTCTTCTCTTGATATCCCAAATATGTTGTGCCTCATCTTGGGAAGTGGAAGAACAAAATATGATTTCTGAAAATGTTCATTTGTAAAAGATTCACACGTTTATATTATGCAGCTTCTTGTTCATGTCAAGGGATCTCAATTTGGATGCATAGAGCAGATACCACTGGGCACTTATAGCTGCGGCAAAGTAAAAATGCGGAAAATGGAATGATGGGAGTGTGTTGATTTGGTTCTTTTACATATATGAGTTACTTTCAGAATGCACGTTTCACTCCATGGCATGTTGAACGTCCTGTAATTGTTCCGACATGGTAAGGGGGAAGAGATATGCTACTGGAAAAGATTTTCTCAAGCGTTTCAAATTTTATCGAGGGTGCGTGTTTAATCATATTTCATAAGTGCGGTTGAACACAATGTTTGAAGTATAGGGTTGGGGAAAGTGACTATAATATCATTAATGTGTAACTATACTTTTAAAATTGCATTTAATTGCACTTATGAAGTGTGATTAAGTAGAATGGGACTAAACTCACAATAATAAGGATTAAATTGATTTTTTTTTTGGGATCAAATTGATTATTTTGCTTTGAAAATGATCAAATTATACATTTACTCAAATTGGCTCGTCCATGGTTTATTAGGAGAGAAATCTCTCTTAATGCTAATTTATTTTTAAAAAGACTTATGAGTAAAATAAAAAACATACGTGGCAAATTATTTGAAGCAACAACTTATTTGAACCAATCAATTGTTGTAGGTTAAATCAATTTGTCATTGTTATAATTTTCTTGACTTTTAAAATAGGTTTATATAGTTTAACAATTTGTGATTAAAATTTTGATATTTTAAAGGCTATAATTCTTTAATCAATCAATGGATAACATTTGCTAGATTTTTTTTAATTTTATTTTTTTTTAACGATTTGCTAAGCTACGTTGGCTTATTAAAAAAATTAGATGACCTATAAGAACGTATTTATTTATTTGATATTTGATAAATGACTCAACACCTTAGAGGGGTGAAGCTTTTTATTATAAGGACTCAGTGCAAGGTAATATACTACAACATAATACCGATCATTGCAATTCCAACCTTGCAAGAACCAATCAATTTCGAGTCATGTAGCTCTAGATATCATGTTTTTACTATTGTATCTTCAAGCAGGATAATTTTTAACTAATTCTCACTTTGAATTTGTGATCGGATTTTCTTGATGTAAATGGACGAATTACTTAGCTTTTCGGATTTTCTTGGATTGCATCGATTCAATACTTGTGGAGAAGTTATGATTTTTCTCCTTTAGCTTGTCTTGAAATTTTTTCAAAAGAGATATCTTAGAGACTCAAAATAAATCTTCTAAATATCAATTATTCAATAAATATGAAAATTATCTATTTTTTTCTCTAATTTCAAGTAAAATTTAATAAAAAAATATTTTTCATAATAGCTTTTTAATAATCTAATTATCTTATTACTTTAGTCAATTTATATTTATTTAATGATAAAATTATAATAAAATAAGCATTAATTGAGTGTAAGCTAGATACTCATTAACAACCCAATCAAATCAAATGGTTGTTGTTGATCATTAGTTCACCACGGACACACCACACGAGAACACACCAACTTCGAAAATTTTATAGGGCACGAACATGACATATACATTCATAAAATTTAAAAATTATAATAATATCATGATATTTTCATTTATGTCAAACTACCGATTTTCAATGTTTTCTAAACTTTTTTCAAAATATATGGTGCATTCTAGATAATGTTTTGTGTTAATGCATACTAATTTTCTAAGGGTTCATAATATTGTTAATTATTTTGTATTCAAAATATATTTTGATAAGACGTAGCCCAAATGCGGCCTAAAAACATCCTGATACAGCTCTGGACATACTTGGACACGACCAACCATTCATTTTTCATTTGGACACTTTTGAACACGTGTGGCACGTGTTTTGGACAAGTGTCTTCGTGTGAGGTGTCCACGATGTGTATTGGGTTTAGACTCCCTTCCTATGTGAAGAAAAGACCCAACTTATGTGTTGACCCAAAGAGTGATTCACACATTGTGGTTGTGAGTGATAAAGGCCAGGTCAAGAGTCACTTTGGTGGTAAGAGAGAGTGGAGAGAATTTCATATAAAAGGGGAAAAAGAAGTAGAAATTTGATTTCCTTGTTGTCAAAATTTTCGGTCTGGGCAACTACGACAAAACTGACTAATTGAGGGTCATTTGTAGCTCGATTGAGCTCAAATTTGGTGAGCATGTTCATGACATTTGAGTTTTTAATCTGAACTGTTGGATTGATGAAAAGAGTCTCCAATCTTGTGCAGATTGGAACGCACTGCAACTATGTTTTGGGGTAGTTTCTCATCTTTTGTCTTCATGTGTAAGTCTGTTGTTTGTTCATGTTAATAAGTTTGTTGTAACCATTAAAGGCTGAAACTTGGTGATTGTAAACAACTCTCTATCATAGTGGATTCTTGTTGGTTAGACTATCAAGTCCCATGGTTTTTACATCTCATATTGAGATGTTAAAATCTTAGTGTCTTGCGTGGTTTCTTTTAATTTCCATTTGTTGATTTTGCTACCACAGTTTTTGTGTGCATTGTTCCCCCTCATTTTCTTGCAAGTTGGAGATTGTGTGTTTTATCTGCAATAGTGTGTTGGACATGTAAACACGACAATCTCACGAAGTGTTTATATAATTGTGTTTAGGTACATTGAATTATGGAC